>PVHP010010815.1:0-46592 GCA_004024765.1 Zapus hudsonius | reverse complement strand
GGGGGGGGGGGCTACAGCCTGGAACCCGAGCTGGACCCAAACTTCCGGCGCCTGCCGCGCAGCCAGGCTCCACCGAGGCTGTAGCTCCGACCAGGTCGCCGCCGAGGGTGCCGGCGGAGGCGCGAGCCCACCCCCGGTGCAGCCATGGTGAAGATCAGTTTCCAGCCCGCCGTGGCGGGCATCAAGGCCGACAAGGCGTCGGCCTCCACCCAGGCCGCGGCGTCCGCCCCGGCCGCCGAGATCCTGCTGACGCCGGCGAGGGTGAGAGCCGCGGGGGCTCCGGGGTCGGGGGGCCGGGGTCCCAGGCCCTTGCTCGAGAGGGGTGCGGGGGATGCAGGAGTGTCCTCGGCAGGAGCGCGCTCAAGGTCTCGTCCAAAGTGGGGGGGAGGGTCTACTTCCAAAATACTAGGAGGAGGCTGGCCCAGGAAAGTTAGGGCGCCTGGGGGGGGCAGTCCAGTCCCCAGGTGGGGGATGGGAGGAAGGCTGAACGTAGTTTCCCCAAAGTGGGGGTGGTGGCATCTGATGGGTTGGTTGGGGGAATTGAGCGGGGACTGCTATCAACTAAGAGGGACACAGCATTAATTTAGTTCCAAAATGGGGGGTGCGGGGTGAGGGGTGGAGGCTGGGCTGGAATTGGAAATAAACCAGAACTGGCCGGGCCTCCTAAACCAGGAGGGTCCAGCCTCTCCAGCCCCTTTGCCGCCCTACTGGGCTGTCAGCTCCCCACTCCCCCAGGGCTCGGGTACCGGCTCTCAGCAGGGGTTGTGGGGGCGGGCCTCTGCCCCGCCTCCCCTAGGCCCCAGGGACTGAAGCTTTTCCTCCTCGAAGGAAAAACTGAGCTACGTTGTGTCGAGGAAGAGCCCAAAGGTGCAGCGTGGAGGGGAGGAAAGGAAAGAGAAGCAGCTCGTCCAGGATTTGTTTTGCCCCAGCAAGGGTGACTTCGTGGACACTGTCACCCGCCCCTCTCCCAGTAACCCCGCCTCCCCATGGTGGCCAGACCAAGTGACCATCCCCTCCCACCCCAAATCAAGTTTTGTGGATCTGATTCAGTGTTGCTAAGGGTATTGCGTGGGGGCCCTGGATAGGGCCCTGTGCAGAGGTAGTTGTCAGACTGAGCTAAGACCCTGATTGATCATACCAACCAGATGCTATACCCACAGGTGAGCAACTCTGCCATCTAAAGCCTGGATAGAAAGGGGGCACCCCCTATTTGAAGCCTTTAAAAGTTTGTCAGAGGTTCTTAAGCCTCATCTTTCCCTGTGGGACAGGCCTCTGAGCCTGGGGAGAGGCCCCCCTGAGGGAGTAGGAAGCAGATCGCCTAATCACAGCTGACCCTCCCTGGGGCAGGTGTCCACCTAAGACCTGGGAGCCACAGATGTGGGGAGAGGATGACCAAGCCTGACCCTGGGAGGATGGCATTCCAACTCCCCTGGGAAGGAAGGACAGGTGGATTCTGTGCTTGGGCAGCAGCCTGCTGATGGTGTTGGTGGGGAAGGTTGAGTGTGAGGAAGTTTCAAATCTTCCTCATAGACCTCAGAAGGCTTGGTCATTTTAGCCTATGAAATAAACTGAACAATAATATACAGTTTAACAGAAAAAAGCATGCACAATTATTAACATGAATAAGAACAGAAGCCTCAAAGAAGAGGTGAGTCGAAGTTTATTTAGTGTAAAAGGAGAGTCTTGATGCTGAGGTGGGGTGTGGGGAGGAAAGGTGTCCCGCCGCTTACACAGGTAACAGCCCTCTGAGGACCACCCATGCTCATCTTTGTCGGCCTGGTATCAGACCCTCAATCTCTTCTGTGAAAAGATCTTTCCTAGACAGTTAAGCCCTCTCCTGTTTGACATAGCAAGTTGTTTTCTTTATGTGTACAGGTCTTTCTCCCCTTCCTTCTCTCTGTCCTCTTCCCTCCCTCCCCCCCTCACACACACTTCTCACATCTTCAGTCTCTCTTAATAACCATTTCCAAATAGGCTAAAGCAGCATATTTTGGGGTGTCCTGTTTTGAGCTTCCCCACCAGCAGGGCCTGAGAAATAACTGACATCCAGCTTCCTGCTTTCGTCAGACTCTGAGACTGAATGGCCCATGTTGCCCTCCCCAGCATGAAATGGAAAGATCAACCTTGTTCCGTCCTGCGAGCTGTTGTTAGTCATGGCCTGGAGCCTGCTGAATGGCCTTCCCTTCCTCTAATGGACAGTGGGGAGTCTGGGGGTAGAGAATCAGGAGGAAGAATTCAAATCCCCAAACTTCAGGGCTGCATCTTGGTAAACCCCCATGGCTTGCCGAAGCTCCAAGCTGATGCAGAGGGGCCTCTGCCCATCTCAGCTGGAGCTGGGGTCTGTCTGGGACGTCGTCTCATTTCCTGCAGCCCTCTTCTTGCTCCATTAGGCAAACAGGCCTACTTCCCCTTGCCCAGGGCCTGGCGTGACAGTGAGAAAGGCTGGAGGCCACACTGCGCAGCTGGATTTCAGGACAGAACGTGAGCCATGTCGGGGCACTGAGATGAGTCAGAGCTGGAAGGATGAGTGGGCAGACGAGGTCCCAGGAGCTGCTTCATCAAAGCAAGGCTGTGGGGTTTTCTCCCATACTGACAGCCATGCACAAGACCGCTCATTAGGTCTCTTCTGGCTGAAGATGACCCCAGAATCCTCCTTGGTGTCAGAATTGAACTTGAAGTGACCTCAGGTGATCCCTGCAAGGACCACTCAAACAGATGAGGGAGCTGGGCCCTTTGAGCCATCATCCACTCTGTCTCAGGGCCTGAGCAGGGGTGGTAAGGGAAGGCTGCAGCAGGGACCCTCCTCACAGGAGCTGCCCCTGCTTCTGGACAAACATGGAAACCAGGAGCTTTTATCCCCAGACGCTGGGCTGGAAAGAATCACCTTGGTGGGCTGCAGAAGGGGCAGGGCTTGGTCTCCAGCTGTCCAACATCACCATGTTTCAACTTTGAAATGATAAACATCAGCTCAGGGCTTCCCCTAAAACCCTACAAGCTCCAAACAGTCTGTACCCAGTGGTTACTCCTCCCTTTTAGAGACCTCGCCCCCCCTCCCCGCTCCCCCCCACCCAGTCTGCGCTTGTATATACACATGCACATGACAGGCTCCAGGATGGGGGCTGCAAGAAGGAAACATGTTAAATTCGGTCATCTTCTCAGCTCTGTAATTTTCTCTGTGACATTTGTTTTTGATTAATGGCCTCTAAATTGATCCTTCCCTCAGCCCATATACCTGCAGATCAGATTGCTGTGTGCGTGCGTGCATGTGTGCGTGTGTGTCCCCTGGCTTCAGGCCTTTGGAAAGAGGAGCATTAGGGGGAGGGGTGCACCCTACCAGCTAGAAGGGCAGGTCTGGCCAGCTTGGAGCCCACCCCAGAGCCCCTGGTACCCATTGGCTGGGTGGGTTGAGCCAGAATGCCTTTCACAAAAGGCAACTCAGTTCCTTGACAACTCAGTTCCTCCATGACAGAGTGGGGGACTTTCAGAGATGTCGCTTTGCAGGCTAGTTTTTGGTTTCTCTTCCTGGTTCTTTTTTCTGTTCTCTGACCTGTCCTTGCATGGCTCAAGGCTGTCCACAGACTGCCAGTAAGGAGGAGCTTTTCCTAAGAAAAAAATGTTCATGGTTACTATCATAGCCACGTCGCCAGGCTTCCCCTCTCTTCAGTCTCCAGTCCTCCCCCCCCCCCACCCCCTGAGAGCTCTTCAAGCCTCCAGCTTCGCTTTGCAGCCTTCCTGAGCCTTTGTTCTCTGGAGGAGACTTGACTGTCAGGGATCAGAAGAGAGAATTCTGAGCCCAGCCAAGCACAGCACGATCTGCACAGATGCAACTTGCCCAGGAAGCCTCAGGCTGGAGGGGAACGGGAGTGGGAGGCCACTAATGGTGACTCTCCTCCGAGCCCTGGCAGTACGTGTACCCAGATGATGTCTGAGCTTCTGGGCCACTGGGCCATGTTGCTTGCTTCCCACCCGCAGTGATTTCCATCTTTAGGGTTGTCTCTCACACACCCGTTGTCTCTATAGTCTGCAGCTTTCAAGCAAGCAAGAAAAGGTGACAGGAACAGGAAAAGAATGAGACCACTTCAAATTCCCCAGCCTTCAGCCTGGGCTTGCAGAGCCTGCATGTCTGGATGCTCTTCTCTGCTTCTCCCAAACAGCCTGCAGTCAATCATGGTGTTTTGGCTTTGCTACTGAGGGGTCGTAGTTGGAGAGTTTGTACACCCTCCTCCCTCCACTGCTGTGGGTCTGTGCAGTTGTGCTTCGGTTGGTGGTTTCCTGTCCATTCTGCCCCTGGCTTTGCTAATCATCTCATGAGCAGACCTACAGGCTGAGGTCAGGCTCCTCTCAGGTCCCCAGGTGTCTGGTTCACATGTCCAGCATGATTGTGCAGCCAGGCATTTTGCTCAGATAGCTTATTATTGCCTTGGAAACAGGATGCAACAGCTGCTTTCTGAACAGAAGCCCCCAGATGCCTGGCTGTCAGTAGCTGCCCCACATGGTGAGAAGTGTTTCTCTGGCCTCTGATATGACAGGAGAAAGCAATGCATGTGTGTGTGTGGCGGGGATAATCCTCTCAGGATGGCCGGCCTCTCAGCCACCTTCACTGCTGCCTCAAGACCCCCAAGGACACAGCCTGCGTGGGGTTGCATCCTGCAGGGACCCTCTCAAGGAATAACAAAGCTTCCAGGGCTTTCGAAGCTGAGTTTTGACCATGACTGTATGCAGCAGGTAAAGCTAGAGCCTTTTGTCCCCAAGAAAGGACATCCTAGGTTTTCTTTTCACCTGCCCTCACTTCCAGCCCTCCTATCCGGTCCTGATGATTCTGCCCATTTGGTTCAGCGGGGTGGAGGAATGCCAGGTGGGTAGCAGGGTGGCAGAGCCCCAGCTGTATACTGGGGCTGTCGGTATGCACAAGGAAGCCATTGTTGGTATGGGAAATAGGCTGTTGGGGACGTGACCACACAAATCATGAGCTCATGGGACAGGTGGGACAGTAGGGCATGAGGCTGACATCTGCAGAGAACCCGGAAGACCACCTGTAGTGAGCTCAGGGCTGAAGATGGGCGCCGGTTCCATTCAAGCCAGCCTGCGTCTGCAGAGGGCTGCACTCTCCGATTCCAGCTGGGAATCTACTAACGAAGCATGTTTAGGGTGGGTATTTTGATTTACCTCATTGTCTTACTATTACATGGGTGGGGACCTCACCTGGGGAAGGTGGGGACCCACAGTTTTCACAGTTATGGGGCCTGGCTTGAAGCCTTCTGCCCTCCTCAGACATACCTGGCTACCCTTCTCCACTTCAGGTCACTGAAAGTCCACCTCCTCCCTGCCCAGCCCCTAGTGACCTCTCCCGACCTCCCTGTGCCTGGCCTCTGTGTCCAACCCTTCCCCAGTCCATGGAGACCTTGGCTGCAAGGCTAGAAGGTCTCACCCTCACCTTGGCCTTGAATTAGATTTGCAGAGCAGGCCCTCAGGCTTTCACTTAGAGTTAGCTGTCCCCCTTTCCTCTCTTTCCCTTCCCTTGCTCCCTCCCTCATCTTGCTCTTCCACACTCCTCACTGTATTTTTCTTCCAAACTGATTTTTTGGGTTTTCCAGAATACGGGAACAAATGCATCCCCGACAGCTGGCCGCAGGCCTGGCTGTGGATTTGCTATTTTTATGCACACTTTGTCCTCTGCAAAGGGCTCTCGGGTTCTTTGTCTCTTAATCCCAGGAGGCTGGTCACCTCTTACACAGAAGGCCTGAGGGAGGGAGGCTGTAGTACCCTCACTCTGGGCCTCAGTGTCCCCCACCTGTTCCACAAATACAGTGTGGCCTTGGGGTATATTGTGCCCTGAGGGGAACCTAGTCTATCCCTGGGCCAGCCACTCGGGTAGGCCATCACCTCGCTTGGAGGAGCTCTGGATAGCTTGTTTCAAGGAGATGCTGACAGCTTGTCGGTCTGTGTCACCCCAAGAGAGATTTGCAGAATGAAAGCCAGTGCAGTCCCCTGCCCCCTCTGCAGGGCAGACCTTGGGGTGGGGTTGGCTGAGGAATGTGCTGGTTCGGGGGAGACTCCCAGACTTTCTGTCCTTTTCCTAGGGGTTGGACTAGAGAGAGTACCAAGTAGTAAGGACCAGATCCTCTGGTGGGGTTCACCCTTAAAGCCCACCCCCCACACACACACACACCAGCTCTAGAATCAACAGCACAGACCCAGAACATCTGGCAGGAAACAGTCTAGAGGTCAGTCGGACCTGCTCACTTGGCATTGGGGAAACTGAGTCCTGGTGAGCACCAAGCAGGTACCTAGTGGCACAGCCAGAGAGAGGGGCTTTAGGCTCCCTCTGAGTCTTCATGTTGGGGTGTCTCTGGGCCTGACCTCTGCCCTCTTCTTTGGCCATGTCTGGACATCTCAGAGGAGGTGTTGAACATGGTCAGTGCAGGCAGAAGCAGGCCCAAGGCTTGTAGTGTCTTTGAGGATGGGTGAAGGCCAGCCTGGGAGGTCAGGGAGATGTCCAAGCTCACGTGCTGGGCAAAGCACTGGTGGTCCTCCAAGCCAGGAAATAGGCCCCGTGTGTCCTAGCCGCCCTGCAGCTGAGTTCAAGTCTGGCTACATGAGCAGATTTTTTTTCTTTTTCTGAAACCTTCTAGCCTGGCCTCCCTGGCAGCCCCGTTTCCCTCAGGTGGGAACTCTCAACTTCTAGATACTTTCAAACCTCACCTTGTAGACTCCACTTGTGACAGCCTGCCTGGCACTGCCGGATGCCATGGAGCGGGGGTTGAGCACAATGGATCACAAGCCCTGAACTGCTTGGCTGGGGACAAGCACCCAGGTCCACATCCTTCCAGAGTTCCTGCCCTCCACAGTCAGCAAACACCAGTTAGTCCAATACCTTCCACAGTGCCTCAGATGGTCAGGGCTGCTGATTGGATTAAGACACACCTAGAGCATTAATGAGGCACACCTTTTGGTTTGTGTGAGAGTTTCCCAAGAGAGGGTTTAGTTAAGACCCACCCTAGATGTGGGTAGCACTAGCCCATGAGTCCTGGACTGAAAAAAATAAAATAAATAAATAACTGGAAGAAGCCAGGGGAGAGCAGCATTCACCTCTCTGCTTCCTGACCTGCCCAGGTATGCGTCAGCAGCCTCCCTCATGCCTTCCCCACCTGCCATGATGGACTGTTCCCGAAAACCTAAGTCACCCTCCCTCGGGTTGCTTCTTGTTAGCTATATGATCACAATGAGAAGAGTAATCCATCTCCCCACCTCCCTCTGCCCTCATCTGAGTCCATCCTGCACCCTCCAGCATAGGATAGGTCTCTTCATTCTTATTCTAAAGTCTTCCTTGGCTCCTGTTGCTCAGAGCAGTGACCACCAGACGCATGTTCACTGGGGCCATTTGGTGTCTTCCCCACTTGCTGTTTGATGGACTAGAGGATGTCAAGCTGATCCAATAAAGTGGGCTGAGAGGAGAGGCAATTCTAAAGGAGTCTGGGGGGCTCTCAGCCCAGTCAGAGGGATGATCTCACTTAGGGAAGAGGAGAGGAAGCTTCACTGGGGCTCCTGGCTAACCCCAGTGCTACTGTTCACAGGAGGAGCGCCCCCCTCGCAACCGATCCAGGAAGGGAGGTTCAGTGGGCGGCGTGTGCTACCTGTCCATGGGCATGGTCGTGCTGCTCATGGGCCTCGTCTTCGCCTCGGTCTACATCTACAGATATTTCTTCCTTGCTCAGGTGAGGAGCTGGCTGGCTGGGTGAAGGGCAGTACAGAGACAGGAGTGGAGGAAATCTGCCATGGCTGTGGGACCAGTGAAAAGCCAGGGGCTGGCAGTATGTGAAAAGGGACAGCAGGAAGCCCTGGACCTGCACTCAGGCCCAGAGGACAGACCATACTATTCCCAGTGCCTTCCTGAGGCGAGAGTCAAGCATGGCATCAGATAGCAGCCCTGGGTCTCCCACAATGTCATTCCCAGGCATTGTCACCAGAAGCCCGGGTTGAACAAAGCTGGAAGTGTCTGATTGTCTCAGGCTCAGAAGATCATGTACCCAGGGTTCATGCTGTACAGATGGCCTAATGCTATTCCACACATGGTCATCCAGGTTCTAGCTCAGGTCATACAGATTTCTGGGAGGTGATACAGAGGGGTTCACCTGCCCCTGATTACACTCCTTGAGGATCTGGTCCGAAAGCTGAGCCACCCAGACCTGAGAAGGAGGGAAGGTCACCATGCCCAGGTGCTGACGTACCATATTGAAGAGGGTAGGCACACGTGTGTCAACAGGGAATCTCAAGGTGACCAAAACACTAGGTTGCCAGTCATTGTTGACCTGAGTGACCTAAGCATGTGATACCATGTTGGAAATTGTTGGAGAGTTTGTTCCATGGGACTTTCCCTGGAGATCTCAGCTCCCACACTTCTCACACCTTCGGGGCTTCCCCTGAAAGCAGGCTTCACACACCTCCAAGGCACCCTTAGTCAAGCAGGTCCTCCCTCCAGTGCAAGATCCTCTCCTGGCCCTGCACCATCTCCTTACACCTACCCTCATGAGTATCCCTTGCCCCACCCCACCTCCCAGGCAGTGCAGATGCCTCAGAACAGCTCTGGGCCCTCAGTCAGAAAAAGGGGAATTCTGCCCATTACAGGTCAGGCAGTTCCTTGGAGCCCTCGTGTCCCTGGAAAAGTCACTGGTAGCCCCACTGCTCAGCTGACACCTGTAACACTGCCTTGCTTCCCCTGCTAATGGGATAACCAGGCCACAGTGTTAACACTGTTCAGGCATTCAGGGCCAAGAGTGTTGGTAGGATTTGTCCATGATGGGGGACATGGAGGTAACCTGTGATCTACCCTTGTTTTCTTGAAGCTCTTTACTCTCCCTCCTGTACCCCCAGGGCCTGCAGGTTCCCCACAGTCAGCTTACCCGAACCTTCCTGCCCACCCAGGTTTTCTCTGATGTCTGTTCCTCTGTGTCTATCCTTAGGGCTTGTCAGTTCTCTTCCTGCTTGAACAGCCCATTTCTTTGAGGCCAGAGGGACCTCATGTATCATCATGCTTTACATAAGGGGAAACTGAGGCTCGGAGATCCTCCACCAAGAATGACATCCCCTGTTCATCTCCCCTCATTTGTAAAGTTGAAGCACCTTCCAAGGCTTACCTCATCTCCTCACCGGCAACCCCAGGCTCTGATCTGCTAGCTCACACTGCTGTTTCCTTATCTTTGAAATGGTCTAGGTCCCACCCTTCCTGCTTTATAGGCCTGAAGTGAGCAAGTAGAAGGCAATGGCCCTGCTTCTGTCCTGTGTGACCATCTGTCTCTTCCCTTGCCTTGCACAGCTGGCCCGAGATAACTTCTTCCACTGTGGTGTGCTCTACGAGGACTCCCTGTCCTCCCAGATCCGGTCCCGGATGGAGCTGGAGGAGGATGTGAAGATCTACCTTGAAGAGAATTACGAGCGCATCAACGTCCCTGTGCCCCAGTTTGGTGGTGGGGACCCTGCAGACATCATCCACGACTTCCAGAGGGTGAGGCCAACATGTAGATGGCCAGTGGCTGGCCAGGAACTGAGGTGGAACAATGGGAGCAGTCCTGGGGATCCATAAGGAGCTGAAGAGAATCCTAGGGGTATCTGTAAGCTGTGTAGTAGGCGTCTGCAGATAACACTGTTTGTTACTGCTGGAGTAGACTGGGGTAGGGTACTTTGTCCTCTACTGCCTGAAAGCTGTCACAGTGAGCCCACTGGTCCTGTGTCTGCTCATATTTGCACACCCACCACCAGATGCACCGAGTGTGCAATAGAATTGAGTTTCTGCAGAGTTGTGCACTGATATAAAACCACCCAGGTCAAGGTCTGGTTCGTTGCCAGCACTCTAGAAGATCCCTTCCTGCCCTTTCAAGTCAGTTTCTTTCCGTTGAGGTCACCCTACACATCTGTGACTGTTTTGTTTTTGTTTTGTTTTCTCTCTCTCTCTCTCTCTCTCTCTCTCTCTCTCTCTCTCTCTCTCCTCTCTCTCTCTCTCCTCTCTCTCTCTCTCTCTCCTCTTGCTACATCTCACTGATCTGATGGAATACCCATTTGGGACATAATTGTGTCCCCCGATCCTCACTTAGCCCTGCAACCCACAGGAGAGCATGGAACACCATGTGTTCTCACGTGTTAAATGCCACCTCCACCAGCTGGGGCTGAGGGGAACAGGAAGAAGGTGCACCCGGACAGTGTCCAAGAACTTTGGGGTGGGGGAGGCACACTACCAAAGCCCAGGCCTGAAAACAGCATGGTGGGATTCTTGCCTCTGCTGGCAGGATGGCCTTGTTCAGGTCTTTGTTTCCCACAGAGACTGACACTTGCTTCTCCCACTCAGGGTCTCACTGCCTACCACGACATCTCTCTGGACAAATGCTATGTCATCGAGCTCAACACCACCATTGTGCTTCCTCCTCGCAACTTCTGGGAACTCCTCATGAACGTGAAGGTGGGCAGCATCCCGACCCCACCTGTCCCCTCCCCTGGGGAGGTCAGGTCTGGAGCAAGGGAGCTTGCTATGGAAGGGGACCCAGGTACATTGCCCTTGTACCCCGTATGGGTCACACCACCTCCATCAGCCTCGGTCCACATCTGCAGAGTTACTTCTTTTCCTCTCCACTCACTGAGAGAGAACCCTAAAGGCAGCTTCTTTAGCGTTCAAGTTCATGCCCGGGCTCAGAGGATGCAGGCCCCATCCCCAGAAACACCCCTTAGGTGGGAAGCCAGACACACATATGCCATAAATGGCTACAATATAGGACAGTCACCAGCCTGAGAACATCAGAAAAGCCAGTGAAAGGAGGTACATGGGAGCCTTCGGGCGAGTGGATGGTGGGAGGGGCCCTGGATCCTGACCCATACTCTGATCCCCCTTTGCAGAGAGGGACCTACCTCCCACAGACGTACATCATCCAGGAGGAGATGGTGGTGACAGAGCACGTCAACGACAAGGAGGCCCTGGGCTCCTTCATCCACCATCTGTGCAATGGGAAGGATACCTACCGGCTGAGGCGCCGCACTACCAGGAGACGTGAGTGGTGGGCCCTTGCCCCAGGCTTGAGACGCTGGCCGGCCTCTGGCCCTGCTGTCCATGAGCTCAAAGAGCAGCAGCCATAACAGCCATAACCATGGCGAATGTTAGTCAAGCACTTAGGATGTGCCAGGATTGGTTTACACTCATCTCCAACACCATTATCGTCATTCTAGCTGTTCCTCTTTAAAGACGAGGAAATGGGGCCACAGAAAGGTTTAATCATTGTCGTTAGGTCACACAGTGGGGAGGTGGCGGGCACAGGCACCAGTCAAGTCTGACTGGGCTGAACTGTCACCATGTCACAGTGCTGCTTCTGGTGACTTCCTGCGTGTCCTCCTGCCTGCCCTGCCAGGTCCCAAGGTTCTTCACAGGCTCAGATGCCGTGAACCTTACTGGGATTTTTCTGTTTCCTTCCAGGGATCAACAGACGTGGGACCAAAAGCTGCAATGCCATCCGCCACTTCGAGAACACCTTCGTGGTGGAGACACTCATCTGCGGGGTGGTGTGAGGCCTCTCGTCCAGGCCTATCCCTGCCCTCTCTTCTTTCTCCTTCTGGCCACTCTCTGGCCCTCCTCTTCCCCCTTGCTTAGCTTGTACCTTGGGCGCACTTTTCTTAGATGTCCGTGTCCCACCTTTCCTTTCCAGCCCTGCCCTCCTCCCTGTACCAGGGCCGTGATCTCTCGAGGCCCCTGCCTCAGTTGGCCTCCCAGGGGTGGCGTGGGAGGGGCTGGACACCCAAGATGATTTCTGTGATCCCCATTGCATTGAAGTTGGCTCCCCAGTGGCTGGGCCAAGGGGAAGGTCTAGAGAGAGGGCCTGGACATTTAAGGGCCCTGGGCAGAGGCAGGGGCAGGGGCATGGACGGGGGCTGGTTCAGAAGTAACTGCACAGTGGGGGAAGGCTTCAAAGGCTTTTTCATTGCACCACACTTCCTCCACTGTCCTGATTCCTAAGGATAGGTGTGGATTGATGTGGGGAGAATGTGTCCTGGGTCAGACCCATCAGAGCACAAGGGAAGGTGGCTGTCCTGGGCTCTCCCCAGGACCCTGTCAGTGCCTTCAGCCCACCAGCAGGAGCCTGGAGTTTAGGGGTGGGATGTATCTGCCAAGCACAATTGTTCTCTGAATGGAACCAAAGAAGTGAGGCGCCCAGGCCCCCGGCCTGGTGTCTAGGAGCACAAGCCCTCCTGCAACCAAGGCTCCGAGGGACAGACATGAGGGAGGTCATCTACTATGAGCTGTGGACCCTGGGTAATGGGCAGTTCTCTAAGCCAGGGCTTCATGGAAGATGAAAGCGGGGGAGAGCTACCTGGTACTTGTCCCTGCCTCCTCCATTCTGAATCCATCCTTCTGCCTGGGGGAGTGTGATGTTTTTCCTTCTTCTCACTTTTGCATGTTTTTACTGGCGTTTTGTGTGCTCACTGTCCTCAGCCCTGAGCCTGGAAGAGGCTTTGGCGCCTCCAGGGAGACTTGGGTGGTCTCCGGAGACGAAACTCTTAAATGCTTTGTATATTTTCTCTATTAGATCTCTTCTCAGAAGTGTCTATAGAAAATAAAAATCTTTTACTTCTGTCTTTGGCCATGGTGTGATGGGTCGGGACCCTCCAGTGAGCCAGGAGAAGAACTGTAGAGGACAGAGTGGTGGGGGTGGGCTGGCAGGGAGAAACCACAGACTTTGACCTTTAAAGTGGTGGCCTTATTTTGTGATTCTCCTCTGTGGTCTCCCTTGATCCTTAGGACCAGGGTCTGAGGCAGGTGATGCTCACGTTTTCCACCTGAGGAGAGCTAAGTGCTCAGAGAGTTTAGGAAACCACCCAAGGTCAAGCTGCTTTTAAGTGCCCATAAAGCATCCCGTTACCTGCTTCACAGCAGGTGGCATCGTTGCATGTCCTTAAGCACAGGGCAGTGTCATTCTCCACAATGACTGGTCACTTAGTGACTGTTCTTGGTGGATCTGCATTGGTCACTAGATCACATTCTCCAGAGAAGGAGGCAGCAGGAGAGCTGGCTGGGACTTTAGTTAAGTGGACACAGGATGTGGGACCTATATTCTGCCCTGGGATGAGGGTGAGCGCAGACCTACTCCCCTGGTGCTGTTCACAGTCTCACGACCTTTCAAGGGACATAAATGACCCAGATCTGTGCAGACACAAAGGCATCTTGCAGAGATGGGTTCTGCTTGCATTCACTCTTCTAAATGCAATGCAATCAATTCAAATGCCAAGTAGATTTGCTTTGGAGCACTTCACAGTCAGTTCTTGGGGAATGTAAACATGGGGATAAGCCAGGTACGTGGAGAACTGCCCTTCGCATACTCAGCAGCATAAAGACCGTGACCGAGACGTTGGAGTAGCAGATGACGAGGTCAACCAGACACTGGGGAACTCGGAAAGTTGGCTTAAATTCCAGGGAAATGTAATACATGCTTGGAGTGGTATTTCAAGTTAGTGGGGCCATGTGGGTTATTTTCAGCGAAACAACTGATTTGTCATTTTAACCAAACACACCTGGATCCTGCTTCCCCATACAGACTGAATGGTGGATGCAATGAAACCTCGCAAGTGTTTGAAAAAAAAGATGATTGCAAATAATCCAAGAAAAGTTAACACTTATATAGAACCAAGTCCACCACAGGTCCACGAGTTTATAAGCAACAAACTTGGGTAAGATTATTGACATAGGACACAGAATTATTTAAAAAGTTTTTATAAAACATGAGAAATCAACAGCCCAGAAGAGAACTCTGCACAAAAGGTGAACATGAGGTTCACTGGATAAGTACATGGAAGTCAGTTCTTAGGAAAATATGCTTAATTGCGGTTAGGAAGAACACAAAATTAGTAAGATGACCTTTACACATTGTTTATGGGTGGTGCTTTCATTTTGGGTATGTAGTTTATATTGTGAAGCATTTATATACAAAATGCTTGACGCCATTAGTATGACATTATTAATAAGTCATGACCAGTGACAATATGGAAACCCACCAGCAGACTTACAAAAATATTGAACATGGCCATATCATTTTTTGTGCATCATTCTAAAGAAAAGTGCATTTAAATGATTAAGATGCTAAAAATAATCTTTCTTTAGATGTACAGAACTCAGAACCCTTGGTGACCTTCAGATAACATCAGAATATATATTTCGTTTCGTTCATCAAATAACAAAGCATAGAAATGGCTCTGAGGTTTAACTTGCACGGAAGTAATGTGTTTGTGTAAATAAGTAAAGAAGGAGCCTCGAGAGGTCAAGGTTGACAGCTACATTCTGACCAAAGGGAAACGGGGCAGGAAGAGATACGAGCCATGGGTGAGGAAGACATCACAGAACCCACTCAGCACTGTCCCGTGTCCCTACCTGTGAAAGCTCTGTGCACTGGAGGCAGCTCCCTCTCTCGTCTTCCACAAAAAGGATAAACTTCATTTCCTTTAGTGTCTTTCATTTGAACTTAAGCAACTAGGATGCAGACTTGGGTCTGACAACCGTGCCACCTCAACATTGTGGCCTAACAGGACTCCATTATATTCCTGGTTTCAGGTTGGCCCTTGAGCAGGGGTTGAAGAGCTAACTCTTGGAGTACCTGTTTGCTCGTGCTTGTGTTCAGTGGGGAGCTTGGCTGGGGCTGGACACAAAACATGGACTCAGTCTCCAAGGACCTCATACCACCCGGCCTGGACCATTATCCGTCTATCCTGGCCTCCTGATGGATCAGTTGAGCTTGGAGAGAAGGGAAGCAGTGGCTGCCAGTCCTTCCAGCCTGGAATCCAAAGTCCTAGAATAATACTTTCTTACATTCCTTTCTTCCTCTGATCAAAACAAGTCACAATACCAACCCAGGTTCAAGGGGAGGGGGAGCCAGCCACATCTCGAACCCAGGAGCATCCAGGCTGAGGGATCCAAGAGACTGGGGAGTCCATGTTAGGAGGCTTCCTTATCACCTTAGCTCCTCTCCCAACACAGCCTATGAGGGACCTTGAAAACCCAAATTAATGTAAAGACAATCCAAAGGCAATCTTGAAGATATGTCCATTTCTCATACGTTAATCTTAATTAACCAATCCGGGTAATTCTCATCCTTTTTCTGAGCGTCTTTATTAAGTGAACTACATAACCACATATCGAAGAGCCCCAGTAGAGGGGGTTTTAATTGTTTTGACATAAGTTACAGTTTTCTATCCGCTCTTCCAGTAGAGTTTTGCTTGGATTTAAATGGTATAAAAGTGACATCAAAATACTCTTATGTGTTTTGTTCACAGACTAAGTGTTCATTTTTAAGGTCCAGCTCTGTTAAAGCCACATTGAGTTCATGTGTACTGATGTATATCAGTCCGTTGTATGAATAAACTTAATTACCTACTTAACATTGACTATTCGGGTTTGTTCTGAATTTTCACAATGACAATGCCATTGTGAGCTTCTCACAAGGCTTCCGGTGCCCCTGGGTAAGGATTTCTCTGTTACTTAGACCTAGAAGTGAATCAGTGGTCAGAGCGTGCAAAGACTCATTGGTCTCACAAAAAGTCCACCAGATCGATGCTTCTGGGCATCAAACCAATTTTCAGTCTCACATGTACAACAGACATTTTTCTCTCATTCTAAATTCTTGCTAACACTTAATGTGAAGAATCCTTCAAAACGTTTGCCAATGGATTAGGCTTAAAAGGGTTTTTTACTACGATTTTATTTCATCTTGCTGATGACAAGGAAAGCGACAAGTTTCATATGATCATTGGAGCTCAAAGGCTGTTCATTGGCCTATTTTATAGGTGATTTCTTATTAGTTTGTGGGAGTTTCATATAGTTTATATAGTTTTATATATTTTCATTGATACTGGCAAATCTCTTCCCCACTTTGTGCTTTGTCTTCTCATTTTCTCTGTGGTCTCGTCAATGAACAGAAGTTACTGACTTTGATGTTAATTCCATATACCAATCTTCTCTCCATGCTTGCTGCGTCTTCCTTCAGAAATCCTATTCCAAGATTAAGCAGACATCAGCCTGTAGCTTTCTCCTGATCATTTAAAGTTTTGAATTTTTAAATATCTCCTAGAGTTTATTCTTTGGTATGGTGAGTAGACATAACTATTTATTCTGAGGGGTTTTTTTTGGGGGGGAAGGAGGTTGAGGTAAGGTCTCACTCTAGCCCAGGCTGACCTGGAATTCACTATGTGGTCTCAGGCTGGCCTCGAACTCACAGTGATCCTCCTACCTCTGCCTTCAGAGTGCTGGGATTAAAGGTGTGAGCCACCATGCCGGCTTATTCTAAATTTTTGTTTTGCTTTTATTCCCTCTCTGCCAAGCTATGAACCATACTAAAAATAAGTCTTGATACCTGGCCATGTACGGTTCCTGTATTAATTTGCTCGAGCACCACGCCTGTTTCTTTGTGTGCATGTAGAAACAGTGGTTAAATTGCATGCAAGTCTCCACTGAGGCTGCTACTGGACTTGTATTAAATCCATGTTCTCTGGGGACAACTGAGATCCCGATTCTCAGCGTTCAAGTATATGAACATGGTCTCTGTTCAAGCCTTAAACATTTTGCATTACAGGTTTTTAAATTACAATTTTATACTTTTCTGAAAGAGATTTGGCAAATTTTTCCTTAGATTGATGCCTAGGTTCCAAATATTTATTGTTATTAACGTAATATATAAATCTTGGTTTCTAGCATATACAAATGCAATCTGTTTGTGAGTACTGACCCAGAAAACTTAAGTTTTCTTTCTTATTCTAAGAAGTTATGTGAGGCTATTTTGGGGGGTTTTCTATATAAAAATTTTGATTTTGAATAAATTTGGTTTCCTCCCTGTCCCACTTCACTGATGCAGAGGAGTTAAGGTAACATAGCTGTGAATCTTATTTTGTTCTTTATTTTCTTGATTTATTTTTATTTGCAAGGAGAGAGAGAGAGAGAGAGAGAGAGAGAGAGAGAGAGAGAGAGAAAGAGAATGGCCACTGCCAACAAACTCCAGATGCATGCACCACTTTGTGCATCTGGCTTTATGTGGGTACTGGGGAATTGAACTCAGGGCGTTAGGTTTTGCAGGCAAGTGCCTTAGCCACTGAGCCATCTCTTCATCCCATTGTTCTTTATGTTAAATCTTCATTTTTAATTATTATCTTTGGTGTGTGTGTATGTGTGTTGCATGTGTGTGCACACACTCGAGCACGGGTGTCAGAGCATGTGCATGGAGATCAGAGGGCTCCGGTGTTGATCCTCTCCTTCTACGTTGTTTAAAACAGGGTCTCTCCTTTTTGCTGCTGAGAAGGCCGGACTAACTGATGTTCGCAACTCTGCCTCCCATTGTGGTGGGCATGTTGGGATAATACACACATGTGCCACTGAGTTTACATGGGTGCTGAGGATGTGGACTCCCCTTTAATCACTAAGCCATCTTTTTCCCCAGCCTCTTGTTCTTGACTTTAAAAGGAATTCATATTGAGTATAATAATTTAGATGTTAGGAGAATGTTCTTTTTGAGACAAAGTCCTCTATCTTTTCAAGTTTGTAAAAATTAGAAAGCAATAGTTACTTTACCAATTTTTCTGCGTCAATTCCTATCATGTAATATGTTACTGTTAATAATTGGTTTGACCATGATGCATTTTGTTACTTCTTGACTTCTGCAATCCATTTGCCATTTCTTTTCCCTCTGTGCTTAGGAGTGACTCTGGCTTCTAGTATTCTGTTCTCATTCAGGCCTTGTGGGAATTCTGTGTTAAAGTTTTTTTGTTTTTGTTTTTTTCGAGGTAGGGTCTCGCTCTAGTCCAGGCTGATCTGGAATTCACTCTGTAGTCTCAGGGTGACCTTGAACTCATGGTGATCCTCCTATCTCTGCCTCCCGAGTGCTAGGATTAAAGGCGTGTGCCACCACGCCCAGCTTTTCTTTTCTTTTTTTTTTTAGAGTATTTTATTTACTCATTTTCAAGGGGGGGGGCGCGGAGAGGAGAGAGAGAGCATGCACCAGGGTCACCACCTTGTGGGTCTGGCTTATATGGGTCCTGGGGAATTGAAGCCGGGCCTTAGGCACTGGAGGCAAGTGTTTTAACCTTTGAGCCATCTCTCCAGCCCTTCTTTTCTTTTCTTTTCTTTTTTTTTTCTGTGTTAAAGTTTTTCTGGGCTCATAGATTGAATTGCAAGTTAGTTTTATGATTCTTTGCTTTAAAACAAAGCTTAGGGGGCTGGAGAGATGGCTCAGCAGTTAACCTGCCTGCAGAACCTAATGACCTGAGTTCAATTCCCCAGTACCGACATAGGGCCAGATGCACCAAGTAGTACATGCATCTGGAGTACATTTGCAGTAGCTAGAGGCCCTGACATGCCTTTTCTCTCTGTCTCTCTCTGCTTACAAGTAAATAAGTAAAAATATTTTCTAGAAAAGCTTAATAATGCCCAGTTTTCTTGGTGTGTACACATTTTCTTCTACTTAGAACAACACTAAATTGGTCTGACAATATAAAATTCTAAAACGCAATACCTTTGTCTGACCCAGAAACTTGACTACTAGGAATTTATTCTATGATGTAACCAAATAAACCTACAAAAATAAATGTATAAGAAAAATATCTATTGTTATATAATAGCAAGAAACTGAAAACAACCCCTATAATTGGATCCTTAGTTTTTGTAAAAGGTATAGTACTTTGTTTTTCTTAAAAAGAATGAGGCAGATCTATTTGTTCTGATGTGGAAATTTCTCCAAAATCTATAATAAGGTAAGCAGGTGGCAGATACATATGTGTCCGCTTGTGAATTTTTAAAAAGAGGGTCGTGTGAATGTGTATCCACTCTTTCTGGAAGGATACTCCGAGCCTTGCAACATCCATCACCCCTGGAAAGCAGGGCTAGCAATCGCCTGTGTGTGCAGGTGTGCCTGTCTCTGTACACCTGCTCCTGGGCTGGAGGCAGCCTGCTGGCTAAGATGTCCTCCCCCTTTCAGCTAGCTGGAAGTCTCAAGCATTTCCCCTCTGGCTCTAGAGGTCTGTCACTGTTCCAGAAAGGAAGCCTTGTGTTCAGCTTGGGTTTGACCAAAAGAATAGAGCGGTTGGAAATGTTAAGATGACAGAAATAGGAAGCCCTATCACCTCGTGCAAGTGTTGCCTTGGAAACCAGAGCCTGGGTGGTCTCCATGGAAACCATTCTCAGCCTTCTGCCTGAAGGAGTTACCACCCACTGGTGCTGAAGTCTTACATATCAGGATCTCTGAGCTTTGATAAATTTTCAGGGAATGATGGTGGAATGGCTGCTTACTCTGACCGCCCCTGGAGGGCTCTAAGCAGCACCCTCAGAGGACCCATAGGACAGACAAGTGAGGAGAGACCACCCAAGCCCATGTGTGTCTCCTGGGTAAACAGGAGCTCCGTGTCCAGAGGCCAGGAGTCTGGACTCTGCCATAGACTGAGGTGTGGCTGGACAGTTGATCTGAGGTTAACTTGCCCTTCTAGGACGTGTCATGTTTGCACTAAGTCTTTATGAAGGTCATTTCCACCTTAACAGCATTGTTTACACATATCCTGGACTTGGGATTCTGGAGAAGAAGAGATAAACAGCAACCATAGCAGACTTCTGGGGCTCCCCTGAGCTTTGAAGCTGGGGAAAGGAATGGCAGGAACAGTGGAGGGTCTACCTCTGTGGGTCAGAGAACAGGGGCAGAGCAGCAGCACAGAGCCCAGGACCCTCCCAGGGCAGAATTCCCTGAGGATGGGCTTGGGGACTGGAGGAGAGACTGAGTCCAGGGCTTGGGGTCAAAGGAGGGATAGCTGCTGTCCTAGAGGCCTCAGCCCTCTCTCTGCTGCCCGCCATGGCATCTCCCCATTCTTGCTGTGGGCGGAATAGAGCAAGGAAGGAGATTTGCAAGCAAATAGAGGTCTCTGTGCCAGCCTCCCACAACCACCAGAAGCAAAAGTGTCTTACCTGGCCCCTGGGGAGCCAGTGCCTGCACCCAACAAAGGACTGATAAGAAGGGAGAGAGGGGGGCGGCTGTGAGATTAGAAGGAGGAGAGGAGGGGAAAGGAATGGCCGACTCATTAGTGTAAAGCATCATGGCCACGGTGGTGTTCATCACCTCTAATGCTATGCCCATGGTGAGTTTAAATTTTACAGCTACAAACTCAGCTGTGCAAAAAAATGTATGTTGAGGCGGAGGCAGAGGATCAGAGTTCAACATCATCCTTGGCTATGTACAGTTCAAGGCAGGCTGGGGTACAGGAGACCCTACCTCAAAAAAGGGAGGGGGGAGAAAGGAAAAAAAAAAGAAGGAAAGAAAAAAGGAAAATTATCTTTATTTGCACTTTTACTTTTCTATAATAATCGATTTAGTTTTCAAATTCCCATTTAGTGTGGCAACAGAAAATATAAATGTTAGTTTTACTTTTCTGGGCAAACTCGGTCATTGCTTCAGCTGTTTTTGGTTTTGCGTGTCTATGTGCCTGTAGCTGCACGTGTGAGTGTGAGTGTGAGTGTGTGTGTCTGTGTGTGTGTGTGTGTGTGTGTGTGTGTGTGTGTGTGTGTGTGTGTACAGCACACCGGTAGGGACCCGTGCTCAGAGGTTGATGCCAGTGTCCTTTTCACTCTCCATCTTAATTTTTTAAAATATGTTTATTTACTTTCAACCAGAGAGAGGTAGATACGTGGGTACTGGGGAATTAAATCAGGGTCGTTAGGCTTTTCGGGCAAGCGCCTTAACCACTGAACCATCTTTCCAACACACCACTTAATTTTTTGAGACAGGGTCTCTCACTGAACCTGGCTGTCACCATTTCAGCTAGACTCGCTGGCATTTCACCTGGGGTCACAGGTGAGTGCCGCCACCCCCAGCATGTTCACTGGGTTCTGAGGATCCTAACTCAGGTCATCACGAGTGATTCTCCCACGGAGCCCTCTCCACAGCTCCTGTTTTAAGCTCCACCAAGTAAAGGTTAGGCCTTTTCAAAGACTTGAACTTGGCCCCTTCCGCCCTCAGAGCTCAGTCCCTGACTGTCCTGTCTGTCTGTGGTCATTGCCACAGTTAGTGCTTTGGTGGGAAGTAATGGTCACATCCATCAAAACTGCTAGAGATAGGGGAGCCTGAGTTATCAGCACCCCCTGCAGCCATAGTCAGGCATGTGACTGGGCTCAGCCAATCAGAAGCTTCCACCGACAAGGGCACAGAGGATTTAGGAAACTGACAGTGAATAATTCCTGGTGTAGAGGTGACACACTGCCCTGGAGACATCCTCCCCATGGTTCTCCAGCCTGCTTTGGACTGTGGCTCCCCCCATCATGGCTCCTCACCACAGGCTGTCTACACCTCACCTAGGGGTCCTCCAGCTAGTCCTTGCCTGCATGAGCCCGGGTTCTTCCTGCGTCTTGTGGGATGGTTTCATTGAGCCATGCCATATTCTGATTATTGGGTATAATCAGAAAACTTAATTCCTTCTTTTCCACTTGGGTTTCTCCACTCTCACTCCCACCCTGACCTTGGACGAAATCAAATGTAGGGTGTTTTTTAATGGCCAACCCAACATAATAAAAATACCTTGGGTCGCTTTTAGCCACAAGAATCCATTTTCTGTAACTACAATTTCTAGCTATTAAAAACAGCTGGTTTTCAAATGTTATCTGAGGTTGGAGTCATGGCAGATTTACACCTCCTGGCAGACTGAGGGCAAAGAGAGCTTGTCTGGCTTCTCTCCTCCCTGCCTCCTATCCCTCGCTGGCTCCTGCATGATCCGACAATAGGCTACATACGCACTGGCCCAGGGCAGGGAGGAGGGTTCTCGAGAAGGCGATCCCTGAAGTCACCTTTCTCCCTGGAGTACATTCTCCCCACTCCCTAGCTGTGTCTCAACACAGGAGAACACCCCCAGCTTCCTCTTGGACTGGGTCTGGTTTGAAAGTCCCCACCAAAAGTCATGCTGAAATGGAATCTCCCATGATGAGACATTAAGAGGTAAGAGGAGGTAGGACCTTTAAGACATGATTAACCCATGCCTGCATTGATGGGTTATTCGGGAAGTGGTAGGGTTATAAAACTGGCTCTCTGTGGCTAGCAAAATAAACTTCTTTTCTTTATTCATTACCCAGCCTGTGGATTCAGCTATAGCAACAGAGAACAGATGTCTCTCTGGAGGTCACCTCAGGGAAAAGTAGCAGAAGGACCCAAGACCCACCTCTGTGACCTCACCAGCTCTAATTTCATTTTCTGTAGACTCATGGGACCTTATCTTACCTGGAGGAGGACATATAGGGATAAGGGAACGTGTGAAATCTCACTAGGCCTGAGAGTGGTTAGGCCTCATAAGCTTCACCAAGGGTAACCCAAGCAACTGGTCCCAGCACCATTTGAACCAGGAGTGAGGAGTTGGACCCTGGAGCTGGCTCCTTGGCACCCTCACCCTGCTGGGCTTGGAGTTCAGGAAGGCATGTGCTTTGGGGAGCACCTGGGGATCAAGTTCACCTGAATCTTGGACATAAGACGTTGTGCAGTCTCACCTTAGGGTGGAGGGCCAGAACTTTGGGTAACATGTAGCAGTTTGACCCTGAAGGATGATGGTAAGACAGTGGGCTTGAGACAAACAGACCTGGGTTCGAATCCCATTTCTACTGATTGTGTGATTGTTTTGTTTATATATGTTGCATAACAAATACCCCAAAATCTGGAGGTTTAAAACAACAGCCAGGTGCTCAGTGAGACACAATAGAAAGATAGGGGAAACGATAATGCTATGGCTTCTGGGGGGCTTTAACACTCCCTTCCCTGGGAAGCAACACCCACCATAAACTTGTGGAGGGGTAGTGTCCTAGCAACCTTTAGGGGTGAGCCTTCCCTGAGGTGCCCATGCCTGTGCTCTGGGTATACACCTGCTCTCTGGGTATGCACCTGCTCTCTGGGTTTGTACCTGCTCTCTGGTATACACCTGCTCTCTGGGTATACACCTGCTCTCTGGGTAGTCCTTTTCCTTTCCCTAGGACTCTTCTTGAGAGAAGCCCACACTGGTTATCTGATGTGCTTTTATTTCCTTTTTCTGCAGCACCTTTTTCTTTCTACCTTTTAATAAGTTACCAATTCAGCTTCTCAATCTGCTCTCCTAAAATTCATTTAGTGTGGGAAGCCACAAACTAGGAATTCACCTGGAGGAGGGAGGAGGATTGGTGTCTCAAAAGGAAATTCCCCAGGCTGCTGGGAGAGAGGCGGGCCAGGGAAGGCAGATAGTGCGTGAAATTTCCACCCCATTCGTTACCACTGGCATTGAGGACTTCACAGTTTAGACAGAACTTAGTTGTCTTTGTGGAAGTACAAAGACCTGCTTCTCAGAGCCTCGTGTGGGCCTGTCAGCTGAGAGAGGCTCAGTCCACCTCCAAATGTCCTCCATGTGACTGCTTGAGCACCCCTCCAACATGGAGGAGCAGACGCTCCAACACGTCATCCTCCCCCTCCTTTTTCTTTTTTGGTGTGCAAGTGTGCGTGTGTGTATGCGTGTATGGTATGGTTTGTGTGGTGTATGCATGTGTGTGAGGATGTGTGTGCCCCACGCACACATGTGCAAATGTTGAGTGTCCTTGAGACAGAGTTTCTCACCAAACATGGAGCTGCCATTCTTCAAGCAGACTGGTGGCTGTGAGGCCCAGAGAGTACCCTGTTTTGGCTTCCCACAGAACGGGGGTCACAGGCTCTGAGACCCCAGCCCCCGCATCATTTCCCTTACATCCATTGGGAAAAGCAGTTTCAGGCCCAATCCAGGATTGCTGTGGGGGAGCACCGGCCCTGTGCCTCTTGAGGGGAGGAGTGACCTATGTGTACAAATAAACTTGGCTACCTTGTGAGCACTCTTAGAATCCTGATTTCCCTTTCCCTAAATGCTGAGAGAATACCATAGTTGACACTCCACATCAGGGATTCAATCAATCTGAGATCAAAAATGTTGTGATGTTTTGATCCGGGTGTCCCCACAAACGAGTGTGTTCTGAATGATCAATCCCCAGCTGATGGCAGTTTTGGAATTGGAACCTTGTTGGAGTTGTGTTGTTGGGGACAGACTTATGGGGTTATAAGCCAGCTTCCCCTTGCCAGTGTTTGGCACACCTTCCTGCTGCTGTTTGCAGTGCTGTGGCGGAGGTGATGTCCACCCCTCTGCTCATGCCATCGTTTTCCTGCCATCATGGAGCTTCCCCTTGAGTGGGGTGGAAATTCACTTACTATCTGCTTGACCCTCGAGTCTGTAAACCCATTCCTCCATAAGCAGCTTTTGGTTGGGTTCTTTTCTGCAGCGATGAGAAAGTTGACTACAACAAATGTCTAGAAAATTCCAAGTAGTTCCAGAAAGCAAAACTTGAACTTGCCCTTGAGCTTACTATGCTGAGTCCATATGAATGTAGCCATGTGTGGACTCACCCTGCTGCAGCCTCTGGCCATGTCACCAATCCTTGGACAGCGTCCAGCACTTGAGCATCGTGTGTCTGCTGACCTCTTCATGTACCATGTAGTTGGACTGCATTCTGAACATGTACAGACTCGTTGCTGTTAAGCCTCACAATGGTTTCCAGTGCAGTCACCTTGCTTCGGGGGCTGTATCTAGAGATGTTTTAAGGAGCAGGGGAGATTTGCACACCTTTAAAATCGATCTTTGTGGGACAGGATCTGGCAGCATTCACCATCCCAACATCTTAGCTTCCGTACGGAAAAATAAACATTAAAGGGGTGCTAACAATAAAGGCCTAGGGGCCGCCCTTCACTTGACCCTTGCTTTAGCACAGTATCTAAGAGCCCTGGCTTGGGCTGAAGAGATGGCTTAGCGGTTAAGGCATTTGCCTGCAATGCAGAAGGACCAGAGTTCAATTCCCCAGTGTCCATGTAAGCCAGATGCACAAGAGGGTGCATGTGTCGAGTTCATTTGCAGTGGCTGGAGGCCCTGGTGCTCCCATTCTCTCTCTCTTTCTCTCTCTCTCCCTCTCTCAAATAAATAAATAAATAAAACACTAAGAGCCATGGCTCTACTCTTCCTCAAATACCCTTGGGAAAAGTTGAATCATTGTATCTTTCAGAGCCCCTCCCCCAACCAAGAATGCTGTTCTGCTGCCTATTTTCTCTCTCTCTCCCTCCTTCTAACCTTCTTTCTTCCCCCTCCTCTCTCTCTCTTTCTGTCTCCTTCCTTTGTGATCTGCTTTTTATATGCAAATGTGTCGCTGTTTTATGAGACTAGAGGATCCCAGGGGTCCTGCACTGAGGGACCACCGAATCGAATCGATCTCACTTGGATGCGGTCAGGAGGAATGTTCTCAGCTGAGCTCACAACAGTTGGGAGAATGTACTGTGAATACAACTCAAGAGAATCCAGCATTAGCGTTAGACGCTCAGCTCATACCCTGCATCTAGATGATGGAAAATTTATGCCACCATTATGCCTGTCAGCTGTCACTGCCCCTTCTTGTCTGGATCCCTTCCTCTTATCTAGAGTCCCTACCCCCACATCCCTAGGGCCTGTCTTCCCCTTCTCCTTGTGATCCATCCTAGGGTCACAGCAAATCATCCACGTCTCTGGACTTGGCCCCTAGAAGGGCCTTTGTCCCCACGTTGGGACACACTGTTGCAGTGCGTGTAGCACAGGTAACAGCGGTACCCTCCCCACCAACGCCTGCACCACATAGTCATTCATTATAAATCCATAGCTGACTTCCAGTGTGACGTCAAAGGGCTTCCTGTGCCTGGAAAATTAAAGTGGGAGAAGAGACAGGAGACCCATGTGGAGTCCACTTCCACCCCAGCCCTGCCCCCAACCCCACCCCACCCCAGCCTGGATGGTGGCAGCAGCCAGCTCATTATGCAGGGTTGTATAGGCTTGGGTCCCATTTTGCAGGCTGAGCAGTTTCTGCAGGAAGCAGGGGATGGTTCTTGGATTGGGCATCTCTCTCCAGGCCTCCCCAGGATTCAGACAGGGCTGGCTGCAGCAGTTAGTGGAAATCCTATGTGTCTTGGGAAATGGGGTGACTCTAACTGTCTGGAGAACATCCTTTCTTCTTATTTCAGAAGACAGGGAAGCCTGATTTTCCAGGTGTCCTTGGTGACTAGTTGGCAGGACACAGGGCAGGCCTGGGCTGCTTAAAGAACGAGGGTCACTGCAGTCCTTGCCATGATGGACTGGAAGGGACAAGAAGTAACCTGTCTCCGGAGGCCAGTCATCACCCCAGGTGGCACCCACCTCTCAGGCTCACCCAGGCTGTTTTGCCTCAAGTGATTCCCCCACCCCCTTGCAAGCAGAGCTGTCCTAGCTGGATCCTGAGGCCCCCAGCAGTGCATAAGCTCCTGGGGACAGTCCACTGTTACCAAGGAGACCACTGTCCCCCAGGCTCCAGGCAGAGCTGTGCTGGACAAAGATTGTGCCTCAGAGACCAAGAAGGTTTCCAATTGGATAGTTTCCGACTTGGTCTAGTGGTTGCTGGTAATAAAACTCACATTTACCAGAATTGGGCCAAACACCGGGTGGAAAGAATAGAATTTTGGTGACTCATGCCAAGTCCTGGGGCTTCAGTGGCCCCACACTGGCAGCCAGAGTCCAGAAGTTTGATGTCCTGGCTGCTCGGGAGAGCTGTATTCCACATGGAAGACCTTGCAGGCATATTGCTCTCTCACTTTGGAGAATTGGGTGCACACCACGAGCCCCATAAGGTGGGGAGCCAGGAGGGCATTCCAACCCTCAGCTCTCATCCTGAACACAGAGGGTATTGTCACAGATGCCAAGCTGTGAAGAGAAATTCCTTTCCCAGTCATTCAGCTCCCATGCTGAGGACCTGGATGGAACCGAAAAGGAAGGAGTGAGGAGGGAGGCCAGTCACTCACGCCTCACCCACACATATTCTTTTTTTCTTATGTTTGTGACAAAGAGAGAGAGAGAGAGAAGGGAGAATGAAAATGGGCACGTCCGGGCCTCTTGCTGCTGCAAATGAACTCATGTGTCACTGTGTGTCTGGCTTTACAAGGCTATTAGAAAATCGAACCTGGCTGTGGTGTCCCCCATAAACTTAATGTGGTCTGAATGCTTGATCCCCAGCTGATGGCAATTTTGGAATTGGAACCTTGTTGGTTTGTTGGTGGTGGTGGGCTTATGGGGGTTATAGCCAACTTCCCCTTGCCAGTGTTTGGCATGCTCTCCGGCTGCTGCTGTCCATCTGATGTTGGCTAGGAGGTGATGTCCAGCCTCTGCTCATGCTATGTTTTCCCTACCATCGTGAGCTTCCCCTTGAGTCTGCAAGCCAAAATAAACAGAGACACTGACTGCAACACTGGCCATAGGGCTTTGCAAGCAAGCCATCTCCCCAGACCCAAATGTATTCCTGAGCCCCGTTGCATGCTGGTCACAAGATGCATACCCCCTAGGAGCTTACAGATCTGGTGACTTCATGCTGGCCTGACTCTCCAGTATCTGCCTGGCAGCCCTGAATGTATACCTAGTAGTAAAATACTGGCCGGCACAGAAGGCAATGTTGTGTCTGCAGTGCAGAGGTGCCTGGGTGTGTCCTAGACATGTGAACAAGAAGTGGACCTTGACCTCCTGGAGCTCGAGGCTAGTGGGGGAAGAACAAGCCAGAAGTGTAGGCAGTGTGCTATGTGGTATGATAGGGGAAGTCTAGGGTACTGTGTGTGAAGAGATGTCCAGGCCAATTAAACAATAAACAAAGGATCCATGTTAAGTGTTATTTCACGTCATCAAGTTTTGTGTGATTCTTTTCAGTTCCTTCTTGACTTTGACAATTTTCCCATCAGACTTTAGGTGACTTGACTATTCCTGTGATGAAAGCCCCATAAACAGCCACTACTCCCAGCCCTCCAAGCCAGAGCTGCTGCAGAGAGGAGGCTGGGACTTGCCCACTTACCCTGGATGCTGGGAGCCCACTAGGGTCCTGTCCTTCTCATGATGCAGTGGGGGATGGATGGACCCTGGTTTTTCTTTTTCTTTTTCCTTTTATTTTTAAATTGGCAACTTCCATAAATATGAACAGTATCCCATGATCCTATTCACCTTGCCCACCTTCTCCCCCTCCAAGTCCTCCCTCCACTGAATCTCTTCTTTTTTTTCATTCTATCTTTATATGTATATATTTTACATAGGCTATATAGTCTTGAATCCCTTAAGGATACAAGCCCCACCCCCTCCTGTTCCCTGAGGGTTCCTCAGCAGGGTCTTTGGTGGTTCACTGTGGGGTATTTAGGGCCTCTTTCAGTGGGAGGGGAGGAGGACTGTGCCTCAGGATATTTTTACCCTCCCTGTGGCTCTTACATTCTTTGCCCCCTCTTCCAAAATAGTCCCTGAGCCTTGGTAGGAGTGTTAGCAGTTTGCTTTTAGTGCTGAGTTCTCAGTCGTAGCCTCTGTATTTTTGTCATGATGTGTTTCAGTTCTCCACTGTGTTTGTTGCTATTTCCCAGGAGGTGGTTGTCAGGCTAGCATTGAGAGCAGTACTCGTCACTGCTTACTCTGCAGATTCTTCTGGACCTTGGTGAATGTGCTGAAGGTGGCACACCTAGTGGTGGGCAGTCAGCTGACTTTTCTTGCTGAGTTGATGGATCTTGGTACATAGACACAATAGAATTCTACTCAGCAGTGAGAAAAAACAAAATAATGGAATTTTCAGGAAAATGGATGGACTTGGAAAATAGCTTAAGTGAAGTCACACAATCTAAGAAAGACAAATGCCCCATGTTTTCTCTCATATGTGGCTCCTGAAATGGACCAGCTGAAGAAGAGGGCAAAAGGCAGTAAGCACCAAGACTCTGGGTGTATAACTAGAATGAGACCAGGAAAGAATGAAAACAGAAAGGGAGGAGATGAAAGGATACCAGAAAACCTAGTTAAGGGGCGGACCTGGTTCTGAAGGGCTGTTTTGCCATCCATCTTCTTGGCACCCTCTCCAAAGTCCTTTGATAAAATTGTAAACCTAGATGTTTGGAGTCGCACTGACTGCCACATCCAGCCTACTGCTTCAGAATTTCTCTACTACCTACAGGAAAACAAAGGGCTGGTTTATGACTTCTGTTCAGCATAACTTAGTATTTGCTGCAAGTTGTATAGGCCCTTCCCAGATTCCATAGACAGGAGCCAAAGACTATCTTGAGAAGGACTCTGAGCAACTTTTATCTGACCCCTCTCAAACCTTTTTATGGACCACTTTAGAGCCTCTCGCTTATCTTCGGGTTGTTGGCCACTTCTCACAGAGACCAATAGTTCTATGTGGACCCAGACTAGCTTCACCCACCACCCCCAGCCTCCCCTGGCCTTTGCTCCAGGCTATGTGCCCCTTACCTTTGGGGCTTCCTGGAATCTGGGCATGGGGCACTGTGTCTTCTCAGACTCCACCCACATGTCCAGGGACTGGAGACTGGACGTCCATGGGGAGATGGAGCTATGATAGATTCTCTCTCTCTTCCTGAATGACTGGGCTGAGAAACAAGAGCTTCTCAGAGGACGATGTGAGATCCTGTGAGATGGAGCCGTGAGGAGGATGTGAGCAAGCTGTAGTGAGCTCTGGAACACTCTGCAACCAGCTCCTTCTCCCAGCCACACTCCTCTGACCCTCCCTTCCATTGCCTGGCTTGTCCCTCCTGCCAACAGAGGGCAACGCAATGCCTGGCTCCCCATTCTGCTTTCCAAGGAGCCCCCACTGAGCCACATGGAGCTCCTTCCAGAGCTCCTCTTCCCCTACACGGAGTCCTCTTTGCCACATTCAGCAGCCCTCAGCTCTCTCTGAGGTGAATCCATGATCCAGGCTGCCCAGCCATACCTGGTTCCTGGCCACAGAGGCCAGGAATGGCCACGTGTGCATTCCCAGGGCTCTGGAGCTGACCCCTGCACACTGGGGACCTTGTGTACTTGACCTACCAGCAGCAGGTTCAGGAGCCCAGACATAGCTTAGTTGCTTTCCTTGGTGACATCCAGAGTCCCCAGCACAGTGTCCTCCGGAGCCCTAACCAGGCCCCACCTCGCTTCTATGCTATTGTTTGAGGTTGTCACTGTCATGCGGTCAGTTCCCAGTGTGCCTATCCCGCTGGCCATCCAGCTCTGCCTGGCAACCCAGAGCACATTAACTGACCAAGGGCCAGGCAGGTTCTTCCACAGAGAATGAGGTCAGAGTCCAACATTGTCTCTGTTTGTCTAGGACTTTCCAAGCTCTAGTACTCCCTGGTGTGTCCCTGGACACTTGGGACAGTTAGAATGTGACATGTCCCCCACAGGCTCGTGTATTTGAGCAGTTGTGGAATATTTAGGATATGGAGCCTCGCTGGCGGATAACGGCCAAAGGGGTCGTTGACAGCTGCATCCCACACTTGCTTCCTGACTTCTCTTTCCTGGGTGCTGGAGGTATAAAGAAGCACTGCATGCGCCCACTGCCACAGACAGAAGCTAGCCAGCCTGTGGGATCACCACTGAACTGTATCCCCGTAAGCAGTGAGCCGAAATAAATCCTTCCTCCTCATGGTGGCTTGAATGTTAACTGTCCCCCATAACCTCATGTATTTGTGATGAAGCCGGGAGCCTTGGGAGGTGGGGCCTTGCTGGAGGAGGTGTGTTTCCGGGTGTGGGCTTTGCTTGCTGCATGCAGATAGCTCTCTCTCTCTCTCTCTCTCTCTCTCTCTCTCTCTCTCTCTCTCTCTCTCTCTCTCTCTCTCTCTCCTTCCTCCCTGATGCTGTGGAGTGAGAAGCCTGGCTGTCTGCTCCTGCCATGCTTTCCCCACCATGGTGATGCTTCCCTTTGACATTGTAAGAATGACGTAAACCCTTTCCTTCCAGAAGCTGCTTCTGGTCAGATGTTTTGTCCTAGTGATGAGAAGGTAACTGCTACATTCTTTACGGTGTTTTTGTCAGGTATTCTGTCCAGTGAGGAGAAAAGTAACTAGTGAAGTTGGCCATCTTGTTCGATCAGCAAGGCATGAGGATGCTGCTGAGCAAAACCTCTTCCAAAGAAAGGAGCCAGGTGGCAAGGTTCACCCCAGTCCTCTCTCATATCTGTGCAATACTAGGCACTGAGCTCCTGCCATGTGTCAGGCATTCTGCAGAATTCTAGGTATTCAAGGAGGAATGAGACCCAGTCTCTGCCCTCAAGAGCTTACAGTCAGAGAAATTTCTGTAAAAAGCCAGATTATACTCATGTGTGGTGGCCCGCGCCGTTAATCACAGCACTTGGGAGGCAGAGGTAGGAGGACTGTCGTGAGTTCAAGGCCATCCTGAGACTACACAGTGAGTTCCAGGTCAGCCTGGGCTAGAGAGAGACCCTACCTCAAAAAAAGCCAGATTATAAATATTTGAGTTTTAGAGCTAGGAAGATGGCTCAGTAGATACAGCATTTACTGCTCAAGATGGAGTTTGGATCTCCAGACCCCACATCAAAGTCAGAAGCTGTGGTGGGCTTCTGTAATTCCAGTACACTAATGACAAGATGAGAGGCGGAGGCAGAGAACCGCCCAGAAGCTCATGGACCAGCTAGTCACCAGAGAACAAGAAAAGAAAACGAGAGACCTTGTCTCACAAGCAAGGTAGAACACCCAAAAGTTGTCCTTTGACCTCCACACACACTGTAGCACAGACACCTACACTCACACAGACACACACACACACACACACACACACACATATACTCCAAGAAAAATTCTTTTTGAATTTTTTAGATTTATTTATTTGCAAGGAGGGAAGAAGGGAGGGAGAGAGAATATAGGCACACCAGGACCTCCTGCCACCACACACAGACTCCAGACACATGCCCTGCTCTGCAGATCTCTGGCTTTATATGGATACAGGGGAATTGAATCTGGTCGGGTAGGCTTTGCAAGCAAGTATTTTAACCACTGGGCCATCTTACCAGCCCTCTTTTTGAAATTTTTGTGAACCATATTGTCTGTTGTAATCACCCTAAAGCAGCCACAGACATCACAGTTGGGCATGGCTGCAAGCCCCTGGACCTCAGGTCCTAGAAGGCCTAGGACAGCGGTCAGATCCCTGCTGGAGGTAGCTGCTCCGTGTGGCTCTGCAGATGGCCATGGAGCACTGCATCTACCCACGCTCCACGAGCAAGTCCAGGGAATGGAGACGGGCATCCTATGTGGCCCCATCTTCCCTGACATGTGGCAGTTGACTGTAACTGAATGATCACCTGACCCAGAAATCGACATAGGTCTAGAGAGATGGCTCAGGGGTAAGAATACTTTATGCAAGCACGAGGGCCTGCTGAGGCCTGGGAGACCCCTTGAGTTCTATTCCCAGAACCCACATGGACAGCTCTGTGTGGCCATGTGCATCTATAATCCCAGACCCATATGGAACAGTTCCAGAGGGTAGAGTCCATCATGGCAGAGAAGGCATGGTGACGGACCTCGTCACATTCAGTCCAACAGTGAGAAAGCAGAGCAGAGTGACCAAAGTCCCTGCTCAGCCAGCTTTCTCCTTGTTATATAGTCTAGGACCCCAGCCCAGGGAATGATGCCTCCTCTTCCCTTCCTCTTCCCCCACCCCAGGAGAAAGTCTCTCACCCATATCCCAGAACCTAGCTCTCCTCTCTCTTCATGGCCCTTCATTCTAGAAATGTCATTTGCTTTTCACTAACAGTAGTGAAAGGTTCTTTGTTGCCGGCAAGAGAATCTAGCTGGAGCTGATTCAAGTAAATAGGGAGGCAGAGCAGCTTGCAGTTGCAGAGGGGTTGCTGAGCAACCAACACTGCTGCCTCTGCCTGAGATGATGCCAACAGCCTCAGGCCTCCCTCAGCTTCTCTCCTGGCAGAAAGCTCCGTCGGCACTGTTTGGTGTGAGGATCCCTAGCCTTGGGCCTTGGTGTCCTATAATGACAGGGAAGGGGGACATTATCTCAGAAGCTGCTTCCTGAAGATGCCACTCTGTTGGGATGACTTGAATATGCAATATTCCTACAAGCTCATCTGTTGAACATTGAATAGAAAATGTCCTTACGGGCTGGAGAGATGGCTCAGCAGTTAAGGTGCTCGCCTGCAAAACCTAACCACCCAAGTCTGATTCCCCAGTGCCCACGTAAAGCCAGATGCACAAAGGGGCATATGCATCTGGAGTTGGTTTGCAATGGCTAGAGGCCTTGATGTACCCATTCTCTCTCTCTTTCTGTCTTGAAAATAAATTTTTAAAAATTAAAAATAACTATTTTTAAAATGTCCTTACAAGCTCATGTGTTGAAAACTTGGTCCCCACCTGGTAGTACTGTTTTGGAAGAAATGAGCCCTAGTTAGAGGAAGTAGGCCACTGGAGATGTGCCTTTGAAGGGTCCCCTGGGCTCCTAGTCCCTGTCTTGCCCTCTACTTTGTCTCTACAGTGTTTTGTTCCTGGGATGTTCTGTATATGGGCTCAACAGGCATGGACCAAACCTCTGAGTCCAAAGCCAAACTCAGTCTTTCCAGCCTCAGGTATCTGCTTACAGTGAGGACGTTCTGACCAACTGCTTCTACATCCCATTAAAGAATTTGGATTCGTTCAACTTGCCCAAACCTGAGTTTCTCCAGGAACCAGGACACACACAGGTGTTGTCAGCTACACGCTGCTGGAATGAACCTCCAAACCAGGCATAGTTTATAGGAGAAATGGAATTTGAGGCTTACAGATCCAATCAGAGAGAAAACCAACATGGGCATCTCCAACAGCAAGCACACTCAGGCCATAAACCACAGGGGCTCCGGACAGAGCTCAGACTACTCTCTGCCTCCCTCAGACTGAAATTCCAGACCACTCCAAATAACACCTGAGGACTGGGCCCTAGGATGGCCCAGTGGCACCTCCACCAGCCAGGAGACTGGAGACAAGTGTGATTTTTTAAAAATATTTTATTTATTTGAGAGTAGAGAAAGAGAGAGAGAGAGAGAGAGAGAGAGAGAGAGAGAAAATGGGCATGCCAGGGCCTCCAGCCACTGCAAACAAACTCCAGACACATGAGCCACCTTGTGCATCTGGCTTTATGTGGGTGCTGGGGAATCGAACTCAGGTCCTTCTGCTTTGCAGGCAAGCACCTTAACAACTAAGCCATTCTGTAGTCCCTGGAGACAAGTTTTTAATAAAATTCCTGAATCCCCTGAGGGACATCCATTCAAACTACCACACACACCAAGTATGTCCAGCACTGAGGATGAGGCATCTCCCACTTGGACACAGACACACACAAAAGAAACGCTTTTTCCAAATGAGAAGCTTCAATTACAGTCTACAAACTATTAGGCGTCTGTGCGCAATTGCTTAAGGGTCTTGTGGAGTTCCATGTGTTCGTATGTTAGGGTTTTGTTTTGTGTGTCTGGCTTTTATGTGGGTACTTAGATTGGGATTATAGTTGACTATCACCATGCCTGGCCTAGTTTTACATTTAATGTAGCCTAAGCTGCCTCAAATTCACTATGTAGCCAAGGATAGCCTTGAATTCCTGCTCCTTCTGCCTCTGCTGGGGTTACAGGTATGTGTCTCCACACCTGCCTCATGGAACGTCTCTCAATCTCAACTTGTCACCAGCAATTTGGGCATCTGTCTTTTGATCATCTTGAGCCATGGTTTGAGTCACCAGTGGCTCCCTGGGCACACTACCTCCCTCCGGGCTCAGTGAGTCTAGAGATTCATGTGTGGAGCCACCCCCAGACTGAGCCATGAGAGCTGGTTCCCATATTGTGATGGGGGCTTTGGAGTTGCTATTTGAACTTCAAGATAACCATCTTAGTAACTGATGATGTGGGGCTTGTTAACACTCCTTGTAATGCAGTCAGGTATGAGCGGCTTGGGGCAAGACCTGCTCCCTGTTGGCAACCAACAGATGTAACTGCTGAGCCTCCAGTACCTCCTGGTTGGAAGTGAGGCCTGAGGCTGTCCATCAGTAGGTGTTATCAGCTCTGCTTGTCAGTCAGCCTGTGGCCCACATACAGCCCTCACTGGGATCGAAACTGGCTAAGCAGCTTAGGGGTGATGGACCCCAAAGTGAATAGCTTTCTCTTGGTTATGTGCAGGAATTGCCTTTGGGCCTGTAGGAGAAAACACTTTACTACAGGTCAGAAATTTCAGAGGAATCTGGGCTTTCCTTATCTCTGCCCCCTTAGGGAGTCCCTCCACTCCCTTCCCTAGAGAAGAGAAAGTGACTACAGATACTTGACTTCACACCAGACTGGCTAAACCAGCTGCCCATCCATGGTCTCATAAAAATCAAACCCCAAGCCTCAAGGTGGGCTTCTCAGTCCCCTCTTGCCTCCCTGGGCAAGAACTCCACCTTGCTTCCTTCTTTCTCTCATATTCTGGGCTTGAGCTCCCTTCTCTTCTTCCTCCTAAAGCTTTAAGCATAGTAAATCTTTCTGCACTTTATCCTCTGGTCTGTGGATTTCATTCTTCAAATTCACAAGACAAGGATCCAGGAACACCCCAAATTATCAGTGTGTTGGCATATACTGCACACTGGCAGAGAAACCCCAAATTTTCTGTATTAAAGGGAAAGTATCTCGGTCTGGTGTTGTTTGGGTTGTGCTGGACTCGTTTGGGGAACAGAGGGGCTATCCTAGATCACCCCGGGGCCTCTGAGGAGCCCCCAAAGGATGTTTGCGTGGGGAGCAAGGGAAAGGCTACAAAGATCCACTAAGGGTCAACAAGGTGTGGTAGAAAGAGCGTTCATTCAGTGTAGAGGAAAACAGCCCCCAGTCTTGCAATCACAACAAATGTATGTCGTAGAGGGAATATTTACCCACTATTAAGTAAGCAGTGCATCTGCACAGATAGAGGACTCATTCACTTCAGAGGCCAACAAGTCCTGAGTCATCTTCTGTGTGCTTCTGACCCCAGGGCCATAAACCTCAATAGGCTCAAATAATCTGCTGAGCAGCTCCAGGGCTCGGAGAAGCTCAGTAGTTTACAGGTTCCTCAGAAAGGGCACTGCCAAGGGCACCAGTGAACACCCAGATGCACAGGCAAGATGAGGAGGAAGGGGTGCAGGACTACCATGCCCTCTCTAGAACCCCACCCCTCTGCATGGGCAGGGGTATCTGTAAGCCTGGGCCTGGCCTTTCTGGAGTTTTATGGAGGTGGTTTTTTTAATAGGTGTGTATCTGAGTCCAGAGGGCATCTGCTGAAATTTCCAGGTTCTTGTATTCCAGAAGGAAGAATTAGGCTGGGACATATGGGTAGTGGTGGAAGTAGAGACAGTCTATGACGAAAGCCGAGAAGCAGGCCAGAGAGCTGGAAAATGGTAGCCCCTCCAATGACCCTTCGCCACCAGCATGGTGAGACTTTACAGGTTATTTACAGTGTCTGTCTTTCCTGAACTTACAGGTGAAGAAGCTTTTCTCAAACACGCTGTTTTATTACATGTAGCCCAGGTGGGGGTTTCCTATTCCAGTTGGTCCATTTCATATGCTAATCTTTTTTCCCTTAATTTGGGGTGTGTGTGTTCGTATGTGTGAATGAGGGTATGCATGTGCCATGCCCAGCATGTGTAGCCGACACAGGACAGGTTCTGGGTGCTGGCCCTGGCCTCCCATCTTGTTTGAGGCAGGGGACCTTGTTCACTGCAGCATTCAGACAATTCTCCCCTTTCTGCCTCTCTTCTCATCCTGGGTGCACTGGGATTACAGACTGGGCACCGCAGCACCCAGCCTTATGTGGGCTCTGGGGATCCAATCATGTCCTCACCCCTGCACAGCAAGGGCTTTTTCCTGAGCCATCACCACAGCCCTCCCATGTTAATCTTTTTATGCACACACACACACACACACACACACACACACACACACACACACATCAGGGTCACTCGCCACTGCAAAAGTTCACAGATAAATGCACTGCTTTGAATCTGGCTTTATATGGGTACTGGGGAATCAAAGCCCAACCAGTAAGCTTTACAAGCAAGTGCCTTTAACCTCTGAGCCATCTCCCCAGCCCACAGAGGTTAATCTTGATGCCTTTCTCCCACACCCCACCCTCCTGCTACCATATAATTACAAAAAATGATTGATTAAATCATTAACCATTGGTGACTGACTCAACCTCAGCCCCTATTCCTTCCCTGGATACATGTAGCCAGACCTAGTGGGAGTAGCGAAGAGACAACAGCCCAGGACAAAGTCCATTTGGGCCACCGAGCAGACACTCCTTAGTAATGGTTCTCTGTGGACCCGCATCAAGGACAATGATGCGTCGTCCCGGTGTGTCGACAGGCTTCAGTCTGTCTTCTTGCCTAGTACTTTCTTGTTGCTGTGAACAAATAAATACTTGACCAAGAAGCATTTTAAGGTAGGGAAAGGTCTATGTTTGGCTTATACTTTTTGACATACATATATAGTACACGCTGATCATATAACTCCTCGTCACCCTTCTCTGTCCCTCCCCAGCCCCACTGTGCTCTCTCATCACCCACCTGTGGTTATGCCGTAGACAGAATGACCTCCCCTCCCGGCACATCAGCACAGGTAGCCCTAACCTCTGAGGTCAGGAGTGAGAATATGGATGTTTGGGGGTTTGAAGAGCCCTAAGGCTCCTTCGATAGTGCAGCATGCCTGTAGGGGCTGGCCATGCTCCACAAGGGGGAGTCCTGAATCAGCCCAAGCCCCAGAGGTCTGTCAGTGGGACCCAGATGGGTACACAGATGAACCTCTCTGGAGGAAGAGCACCAGTCTCCAGGTATCCTTATGTCTCTGCCTAAACCAGGAGTTCCTCACCCCGGAATCAGGAGAATTCAGAGAGGAGGGATGTGGCCTGATCAGAAGGAAAATATCATACACTGACCTTCACTAATCCCTAACTGAGGCAAGCGTGCCCTTCCATTATGTACAAAGGCCTCACATCACAAAAGTATAAGTGGTTGCTGGGGCTGGTGCCCAGGTATAGTCACAGAACACACTACAGCTGCTACCGAGACTTAGGACAGGTAACAAACCTGTCACCAGATCTTATTCAATGCCTAATTAAAGAAGCCATTGTGGGCCAAGCGTGGTGGTGCACACCTTTAATAACCAGCACTCAGGAGGATCGCTGTGAATTCCAGGCTACCCTGAGACTAATTCCAGGTCAGCCTGGGCTATAGTGAGACCCTAGTACCTCTAAAAGCAAAACAAAAGAAAGCATATTGTGCTATCTTGATGCTGGGTTTCAATACTTTTTTCTATCTAATCCTATGCATTTTCTTCATATAAACCCCTTATCCTGGGTGGGTAGGCTTCAGCACACACAGAGAGAATCCATGGTACAAATTAAGACTTTAGGGGGTCTTAGGCAAGGGGTAAGTGGAAGCTTGTTTTGCTTTGTTTGTTTGAGATAGAGTCTCACCATGTAGTCCAGACTGGCCTCAAATTCACGGCACTCATCCTGCCTTGGCTTCCTGAGTTTGGGAATACACTAGCAGCTAATATATATTTTCTGGTGTGCATGATATGTGTGCACGTGTGTGTGGGTGCTCATGTGCCACAGTGTGTGTGTGGAGGTCAAAGGACCACATTCAGGTATCTGTTGGTTACAAAAATTTTGAGGTTCCTAGCCAAAAGTGCACCAAAAGTTTAGGGTTCTTCTGATTTTTGTCTTGTGAATTTAAAGAATTAATTTCATGGACCAGAGGGTAAGATTCAGAAACACTTTATTAGATTAAAAGAAGGAAAGAGGAGAAAGTACAGAGAGCTCCCACCATAAGGAGGACAAGACTACGTGGGAGAAGCCCCTTGCCTCAGCTTGGTGGCTGCGTCAGGGGGGAGGGCTTACCTAAGCCTGAAGGTTCAGGGGTCTCTGATGGCCAGCCATGAGGACAGAGAGGAAGGCCAAAGTGAGCCCTTCCTCAGGTAATTATACCTCCTGGCTCAGGTGAGTCAGAGAAACAACTGATTGGTCGATGCCACTGGGTTCTGGGGTCTTAAGTTTGAGCAACCACAGTGCTAGGATCGGATTAGAATTCTAGTAAAGGAGACCTCCGAAGCATGCATGTCCAGGAATGCATGACTCGTGGTGACTTGGAGTAAAAGGGACTCAGGTTGTTCCAGGATAAACAGGTGAGGCCAGAGGTAAGTGGAAACTGCAAGAGATAAGGACCTTCCTGCTTTTTACTTTTGAGGGGGGCCCCAGTTTTCCCTAAACTGCCCCCTGCCTCATTTGCAGCTGGGTCTCTTGCTCAGTGCGCTGTGCTCACCAGACTAGCTGGCCCACAGGCTTCTGGTCCTGCAGGTGTTTCCGCCTCCCTTCTTGCCCTGGGTGCACCGGGCCTACACATGCCTGCTACAGCATCTGGCTTTACACGGATGATGGGGATACGAACTTAGGTGCCCATGCCTGCCTGGCAAGCACTTGATGCACTTGATCCACTGATCCACCTCCCCATCTCCTCAGCTAACATTTTTCAAGGCCTTACCATATGCCAGGCATTGTAACATTGTAGGCGGGGCACCTGTCATTCTCAGGGAGGCTGCCTCCAGGACCCCAGGGAGTTCCCCCTTGACTATAGCTCACCCTCCCAAGACCATGGCCAGCTCAGATCAGGGCGAGAGGTGGTATCATGGAGTCTAGCATTCATCCCACTGGAGGAAGCTTTGGCCTGGACAGTTTTACAGGTACTGCGGTCGTTTGTACTGTTAACTTGACAAGACCTAGAATCACCTGTGAGGGATTGTCAGCTCAGCTGGCCATCCAGCCTCCTTCCTCCTGCACCTGGTGTCACTGCAAGATTTACATGGTTTACTAGAAATTTACCTCTGCTACCCTGATGGCTCCTTCAAACTCCCTGACTCCTCTCTGGTCCCCCGGCTATTTCCTCCATTTTTGGAGTAATCGACTCTCTACCCTTCCCTCCTTCCTCACCCACCTTCTCCTTTTTGCCTACTTTCAACCCAAAGACTTCCTCAAATAATTCTCCTTTTGGAGGTTTGACGGATAAAACTTTCTCAGGCTCATTAACAACAAATTACTTAATTGGATCCAAGTATCCCAACTGAGAGAGAGGGTGCCCCAATTGGGTGATGTGCACATTTGATCCCTGGGATGGAGTATCATTCACTCCTCTCGTTGGTACCCAGGTGTTCTTGGAGGGTCCATGACCACCCAGCTTCCCAGTCCTCAGACCATCAGCCAGTTTCGGCACTGAGGAAGCCCATATCCAGGCCATCCCACCATCTGTGCACGCTTTTCTTCCCAACAGGCCCCCTGCACTGTCTGGGCTTGAGGGGGCCAGAGCTCTGTAACTGGCAGGGGCACAGGGAAGTGTTGGAAGCTGGGGAAACTGGAGCCTAGTGTGGGAATCAGTGATCTGGGCTCTGTGTGGCTGAGCTCTGTCCCGAACATGCGCCTTTGGGACTCCGCTGAGAGGCACAGAGGACATAGGGTTAAAGGAAAGTTGAGACTGGCCTGAAAATCTCATCCTGAGACCAGCAGGAGTTCAGCTTCTCCTTCCCTCCCCGACCTCAGCCACCTGGCAGGCCCCAGCAAACCCTGATAAATCTAGACACTTCAAGGCCTGCATTTACTGGAGTTCACATAATTCAGCTATAAGGTGATAACAAGGCCCAGGCAACAAAAAAGTCCCTCTAGCTTATCTAGGCAGCTGGCCCCTGGCAATCCTTTCATGAGGCATCCACAGACCACCCTGCCCCCAACCAACCCCCTTGCTGCTTATCCCCCTGCCTCTCCTTTTCCTTCTAAATAAAAGCAACCTTCCTCAACCTAAGAAATATTCACTTGCAACTGTCTCCTGAGAGTTCTTCCTCTCGTCGGCTCACTGTGTCCCCAAGACTGTCCACACAGCTCTGTGGATAAACAGGGAGTTGATGTGCACAGTGACCCCCCCCAAGTAATCCATGGACCCACAGTGCCTACCAAGGGAAGTCTCAAAGGCACTTCAAGGCCAAGGTGCTCTCTGACTCTTCTAGAGACCTCACACTTGGACATCCAGGTCTCTGGCTACCTCCATCAAGCTGACCATTTGCATTTCTTTCTGAAGTAGACAACTCATTGCCCTGTGGAGTCCGCTGTGCCTCCAACTGGACATTCTGTTTCCCATGGCTGGTCACACCGTATCCCTGCTCTAACCACTCCTCCCCAAGGCTGACCCTGCTGAGTGGCTAGTGCTGCTGACTCAAGATTGTGCCCGTTCACCCCTTGGGGACTGTGAGGCTTAGCCTGGGTCCCCTTCAGTGAAGACTTGCTGCTTAGCAGCTCTGAGCCCTTGCCACCCATGGTATCTGTCCAAGCGCCCGCCTTTCTTTCCCAAGACTGGGCCACATGAGGTCCAAGGGCCGGACTTGCACAATGAAGAGGATGGTGCCATAGCTGAGGTCAGAGAGGTCTTCTGGAATCCTCGCAGCCCCCACTTCTCCTGAAGAAAGTCCCAAGGGATCTTTTCCTCAGGCAGGCTCTGGGGCTGAGCTCCACCTCAAAGGAGGTTTCTCAAGAACCCAGCCTGCAGCAAGAGCTCCAGCCAGAGCCTCTCCAGCAGAGAGAGTGACTGGTGATGTGGGCCAGTGCAGGTGCTGTGCACAGCTCCAGACTGGAATCCCAGCCCCACCACTCACACTGCAGGTCCCGGATGCCCATGGATACCCACAGGTTAATGCAGCTGACACTTGGCTGGGGGGGGGGGGCTCCTGCAACAGACGCACATGGCAGGGCAGCTTGAGACCCTCCCATCACTGCCACATCTCCTGTCATCCATTTATGTACCAGCCAGCCATGCCACTGAAATTCCTGTGGACTTCTTTTTCTTTTTGAAGTTTAGATAATATTTACCTTGTTGAAAGGTGGCCATCTACTACTGCAGATACCCCAAACAACATTTGTGGTAGGAGTGGGGACTTGACCACTTGTTCCCCCTTCCCAGGAAGACCTTGTTCTCTCAGCCCTTTGCTTTATTCTTCTTGTCCCATTCGAGGGTGTGCCATGACATTTGCCCAAGAAACAGTGCAGGTTGATTTGGACTGAAGGTGTCGAAGCTGCCCGGTCCAATGCTGCCATAATGGTTCTATCTTCTCTGCTTTGTGTGGAGCAAAGGACACTGCCCACCAGGACCACTATTTTCGGAATGGTCAGTAGGAAGCCTCTGGCTGCCTTTAGCATCTCTGCCTTTCCCTCTGCTCAAAGGAAGCTAGGCTTTGGAGCCCTGAGGCCAGATGGGGAAAGTGCTGCATGATTTGTTTAGCGAGAGTATGGCAATGGGCCAGGGGTGGTGGTCAGACACCAAGACAGGTGCAAGCACCAAGGGGGGGGGGGTGTGTGCACTTGGCAGAAAGGATACAGGCTGGAGGGAGCAAGCGCACACAGCCAGGGCTCTGGGACCGCAGCGGGGAACCCTGTGCCACAAGAATGTGTTGACTGCATTGATGGACCTGGTCATTAGGTATAGGAGCTATGGCCTGCTATTCTACAAATAGGGACCCTCTGTGCTGGGACTCATGCAGTATCCCAGGAGGAAAGGAGAGAGAGAGAGAGAGAGAGAGAGAGAGACCCTGTGGCAATCGAGCTGGTGTGTGTTGGTTAAGCTCCATGGAGTCAAAGAAGGTTGCTTTGGGTTTGAGGAATTTAGAAGTACCATTTCCTTTACTCCAAGTCACCAAGAGTCATGCACTATAGGCTGAACTGTGTCTGCAGATTTCACACAGTGAAATGTAAAGCCCGGAGGAGACAACTAAGGTAAAATGCAGCCATAAGAGCGGAGTCTGATCCAGTCGGATTTATGGAAGGAGACACCAGAAATCTCGCTTTCTCTCCACAGCTAGAGAGCCCTCACCAGAAACAGAACGAAGCCAAACCTTGAACTTGCACTTCTAGCCTCCCAGGTTGTAGGAAATGTTTCTGCTGCTTAAGTCCCCGCCCTTCCTTGTCAGCCCCTAGCTAAGCCTCTGATATCTAGGTGCTTTGCAGAGTGAAATTCCAGGGAGGAAATGTCATCAGTTCAGCTCTATGAGCCATCAACTTTCATCACCACTTTGTCTGAGTGGCTTAAATGGCCCAGCAACTGGAGCCAAATTTTCCTTAATACTCAAGGAATGCTGCCTAGTTTCCCACCATGAATGCTTCTAGAAAGGCCATTTGCTTGTCTGGTTCCACTCCCCAAATATTTCCGACCCCCTGGCCCAGCAAGTGCAGACTAACCCCCCCAAGTGGCTCTGGTTTGGTACCTGCCTCTGCCCCACAATTCCCCTCCCTCAATAAAAGCTAAGCCCAGGCTGCCTGGGAAACAGTATTGGGCCAAGAGTATTTCACACCTGCCAGAACCCAACACCCAGCAACCTCAACCTATCTTATGTCTCATGGGAGAAAGGAGTCTCCCACAAACTCACCCTACCCTGAGCACCTTCCTTAAGGTCCCCTGGCTTCAGGGCCTCTCCCAGAAGGGGAGAGGAAGGGGACAATGCAGCTTTGTCCTGGATTTATGCCACTGTCTAGGAACTGATCCCATTATTATCTCTCAGCCAGGGCCAGCCTGTGTGAGAGGGGCTGCCTAGGAAGGTCAGCTGCGGGGCTGTAGGGATCATTCAATTTAGTCAGGGCTGTCCCCATTTCTGCACAACTGTCAAGTTCCTCACCACCTCCAGTCTCAAACTTTCCGAGATTCAGCCTGAAGAAGAAACACAGGAGTGCATGTGTGCACCATTGACTGTGGATATAGTCAAAGCCGCCTTTCGAGAGGGAGGCCTTCTCTGAGGTCACACACTCTGCAGTTCACCCTGAACAGTCTTTGTATGGGTGCTGCGCAACCCCCATCCTCACCCCCTCAACGTCCCTCCCACCCCAGGACTGTGCTGGGCTTTGTAGAGACAAGTTTTGGTTACACTTTCTCAGGTGACAGCCTCAGAAATGCTGAGATCAGGGCTGTCCCTCAAGCATCACTTTGAAGTGACAGTGCTTCTGGTCTCATTCGCCCAGACTTCAAAGAGCAGAGGGCCTCACTTCTGCTATTTCTCAAGGTCAAGACCCTTTCTGCAGCACTGTGGCTGAAAGGGGAGGGGTGCGTTAGGGGCCTAACTGTACTCTAAAGTTCATGTTCCCTCAAATGTCAGAGGTGGCCCTATTCTGGGCTTAGTGGTGGGGGGCAGCACTGGTAGGAAAAAGTGAGAGGCGTTATGAAGAGAGTTTCAGGGGTACGTTCCCCAAATCATGGGGTTTTGAGTCCCCTGTACTCCTCAGGTGAGTTCTTACAGTGGCCTCCATCAGCCTCTCTGTGGCCCAGAAAGGCCACAATCTACACAGTGACCTTCTGAGAATGTGCCATGGATCTCCACCTGGCAGGAAGGCGGGGGTGGGGGTGGGGGGTGTCTACCCGGTCTGGACCGCTCACCCTTTCTCTTCCTCACTGACCTGTTAACAAAATCCTTTGCAATCCCTGTGGGTCTACGGCAGTCCCTGGCTCTGTCATCTTGAGGATCTTTACAATTACTGTTGATTTATGGCAACTTGCTAGAGGGTGGAATCTTACCTAGAGATGTTCTCAGATCCCAGGGCGGTAACCCCTCTGCATGACTGTCATGAGTTCTAGCTCTTAGGGAGAGGACTTACTAGGAAAGAACTGGCAAATCAGTGGTCAGACAGGTAGATACTCTCCAAGTCAAATCCTCTCTGGGAGCCAAGAAGACATGCCCATGTGAGAGGTAGCTTTTGGATTAACAGAAAATGGCTGTCAGGGCTGGAGAGATGGGTCAACGGTTAAGGCACTTGCCTCCAGTGCCTAAGGCCTCGGGTTCAATTCCCCAGGTCCCACATAAGCCAGACCCACAAGGTGGTGGCCCTGGTGTTCTCTCTCTCTCTCTCTCTCTCTCTCTCTCTCTCTCTCTCTCTCTCTCTGCTTGAAAATGAATAAATAAAATATTTTTTAAAAAAGAAAATGGCTGTCAAAGAATGACCATATTGACTGGTCAGCCCTCAATACCCAAGCCATGGTTTAGAACTTGGGAGACTCAAGAAAAAGGGGTGACCCAGGCCTGAGCCTGGGGTTCTGGTAGGTTAGCAGGAGTCCCAGTTTTACACAGCAAGTGTTCAGAGAAGGAGCGTCATCAGTGGAGGACATCAGGCCTCTTGGGCTGGACCCCCATGTATTCAGAGAAGCAGGGACCTACAGAGGCAGAGCCAGTGTTATGGTGGGGCTGGAAGGCAGGAGTAGGGTAGCATGGATGGTGGCTAGGTGTGAGTGTCTGCGATGCCCACTGCTACCACAGAAACCTGAGCACCCAAGTGGTTATGGGGTGGCTGCCCACTAGACCGTGCAGGGTCTGGTTCCCGGCCTCTTGGGAAGCCCAGCTGTGTTCCTGAGGCAGGTACCCTGTATGCCCCTACTTAGTGTCCATGTGATTAGTAAAGGTCCATGATTGTTGAGCCCCCTAACCAGGGCCATTAGAGGCCAGCTGTTCTCTGGATACAGGAAGTCTAGCCCAAGACAAGGTCACAGTGCAATGTATGAATCTATTTATTTAGCAAGTTAGATTAATCAAATTGTTTTCCCAATTAATTTGACTGCTTTTCATAAATGTCCATGTAGCAGGTGCCTCGGGTTTTTTCCAGGCTAGGGTACAAATATGAGCACACTTATGACTAAACAGTAGCTTCGAGCCCCACTGGCTTCAGCAGCAGGAATCTGGGCCTTTTCCACAACTAAGTTCTGGGTTCTCATGCTCCCTGGCTGCCATCTGTTGTAGTGATTGGGCCTCAGGTAAGTCTGCACTCCAAGCTCCTCCAACCCTAAAGCTGACCCTCCCCTGCTCCTGTGTCCTTGGGCCAGCAGTTGATTGAGGACCCATAAGACTGGTGATTTGGGCCCAGAGCCTGAACACTTTGGCAGCAGCCACCCCAAGCCATAGTCGCTCAGGTCAGGATGAGTCCCCATGGGAAGAGGGAAGAGACTCCATCCTGTTTTAGGATGAATCAGGGGTCCCTAGGTGACCCCACACACACACACACACAGATCCAAGGTCATCTTGTCAATCTGACACTACTGTACCCCTCCTTACCATTTTGTGGCTCCTGGCTTTGGACTCCTGGCCCTCTTTGATGACTCTCTTTCAGAGACCTAGAACCTTTTCTGTCATGAACAAAGCCTTGCTACATACAGAGGAGATTTTAGCTCTGAACATCACTAAGGATGATGGGTGGCTGGGGTCTGTCTGCCAAGCCTTTGTTCTGGGGAAGGGTTCCTGGTCCTCGGCACCTTAGCAGATACAAGTGCATATGGAAGACACCGTTTAACCTGCCAGGTGGGCTTCTACTCCCCACACAGAGGAAACATGGAGTACAGTTGTCACAAATTAACTCAAATGTCCCGCTTTGTGTGACAGCCTGGCTTTCGCAGTGTCACAGGTGGAGTCTCTGTTGCAGCTTGGTCATGAGACAGGGAGAGAGAGCAGGGTCCAAGGCTGGTGGAGCTGGGCATTGGTAACCTCGCTTCTGACTCTGCCTGCTGGGTCCTGGAGGCCCAACCCTGGGCAAGGCTCAGGCCTGGTGCTCCCCTCCCCCACCTCTGCCATCCTTCCATGGCATCCTTGCTTTCATTTCCCTCCAGCTGCCTAGGGCTGGCTCCACAGTGCCCCCTGGACCAGTACCAAAGCCATGGCCTCCTGGTCAAGTGGGGGAGACAGACCCTCAGACAGGAAGCAGCTCCTGCCC
>PVHP010010814.1:0-46238 GCA_004024765.1 Zapus hudsonius | reverse complement strand
ATTGTATCCATGAGATTGGACTAACACCACCTCTCACAAGGCTGTATATTTTAAGATTATAATGGAATAAATGGTCCAAGACAAAACAGATGTCATATATATAGATGGATCATATATATTAGTCATATGTGTATGTATAATATATATTATACAAGCAAAATTCTGAGAAAGGAAGGAAGTTTTTTGCCCAAGAAAGCTACATAGCAATATCTATTACCTGAAAAACCAAAAGAATTTATAGAGCAAGCCAAAGGGACATGTGGAGACTGTTCTGAGATACAAGAAATGTTGACCCACATTAGAGTCAGGAGTATAGAGAGTATTCAAAAATGGTTTGTTTGCTGAAAAGATTATAGAACTAAATAATTTTAAAAATTACATTTATCACTTTGATAACACAAAAAAGTGTGATTATATTGACCTCTGAAATTCAAAAATATACTTAGGTAGCTATAAAATGCTTCCATGAGAAACTTGGGGCTGGGAAGATAGATGGCTGTTGGGTGGTTAGAGGTGCTTGCTTCCAAAGTCGGCCAGCTTAGATTCAGTTCTCAAGCCACTAACATAAACTGCGTTAGGCCAAATCCCAGGTCCCAACATGGAGCCGACCATGCCACCCCTGGCCAAACAAGCTGATGGTTGCAAAATCTCTGCTGTATCTTGTTTTCCCCAGAGGGAAATTCTCTAACCCCACCCTGGTACCTGAGACTGCAAGCTCTAACCCCACCGTGGGATCAGTGACCTGTGACCTCAAGCTCTAACCCCATCCCAAACTGTGAACCGAAAGCTCTAGAAAAAAAAGTCTTGTCTGCTTACCCAGGGCAGCTTTTTTTTCTTTTCCCTTTGAAAACCCAAGCTGGTCTGGAGAGATGTCTTAGTGGTTAAGGCTTGCTTTCAAGCCCAATGGTCCAGGTTCAAATCCCCAGTGACCATGTAAAGCAAGATGCACAGGGTGGCACATGCATCTGTTTCTCTCCCCCTCCTTGCTTGTGAATAATAAGAAACAAATAAAATTAAAACAAACAAACAAACAAAACCCAAGCCAGCTTCAGGCACTTGGCTTTTCACTGCCCTGTTGAGACAGCCTGCCGCTGATGCTTCCTCCCATCTCCCAATAAAGCTTCCATCTTGCTTCAGAGTGGTCTCACATGGTCTTGGTCACTTTCGAACCTTACAAGTTGGACACAAAAAGTGGTTCAAGCCTTTAGTGTTCATTTGTAGCAATAGAAGGTCACACACACACACACACACACACACACACACACACACACACGGTGTTGAGGATGGAACCCAAGACCTCATGCATGTTAAGCATACTCTATCATACAACTCTAACCCCAAATATTTTTAATTGCTGAACATTAACAATAAAGAAAACTAGGAGCTGGAGAGATTGCTCAGTGGTTAAGGTTCTTGACTGCAAAGCCCAAGACCCAGGTTTGATTCCCCCATAAAGCCAGATGCACAAGGTGTCACATGCATCTGGAGTTCGTTTTCAGTGGCCAGAGGCCCTGGTGCGCCCATTCTCTGTATCTCTTCTATCTCTGCTTGCAAAGAAAAATAAAACTTTATGCAACTAAATGGTTGGTTATATTTAAATAAACACCAAACAAATAATTCCAGAGCTTGGAATCCAAACAAGCCAGGAATAGATCAGCATCATTACATCCTGAAAGCTCATTTTTCTAAGAAATTATGAGAAATAGCAGGATTTATGAGAGCTTCTATTTCTTGTTTCCATTGACTGTGTGAGTGGATGAAGTCCTTCGGGTATACTGAAGGAGTAGGAGATAGAACCCCCAACAGATAGGGAGGGCTGGCTTCAGACAGGACATCACATCACGCTATCCAGGTCACAACTGACCACTGCCCCCCAGCAAGGAAATCTTTAAAAGTCCAAACTTAAACTTGGGAGGGGCTTTTTGCCATTCTCCTGTTTGGATGGCTGACGGGGAAGTGCTTGGGACCGGTGAGTTATAACTTCTCCTGATCAAAAGATCAGGGGGAGGGGGGGAAAGAGGAAGGAAATTTTCTTTAATGTGTGCTACTTGGTATCTTCACTTTTCTGGGTGATTTATGCACTTTGTGAATTCTTTATGACCTCACAAACCACATGGTGATTTGGTTTTGCCTTTCCATTCCACTTTTTCCTTTCCCCAATTAAGTTTTCAGAATAAATGTGCATAATTAAGAATTATTCTTGTCCCTGTGTAAAATTCTTTTTGCATCGGAGGACACGAACTCGGATAGAGGGGGGATTAAAAAACTCTCTCTCTCTCTCCGTGTTGCTTATGAATATTAATTATCAATAACCTGTATCAATACCACTTTATGTAATTATCAAAGCAGACATGAATTTGGTCAACATTGCCCTTAGAACTGAGCAAGAGTCCTTTGTCACAGACCTTTGTTTTAGAGGCTCTCCCTGCTCCTGATTTAGACTATGCAGGCTCTTCTCTACTTTTCCTATCCTATGTCCTCAAAACCAAAAGTGAGCTGGGTGTGGTAGCACTCACCTGTAATCCCAGCACCTGGGAGGCTGAGGCAAGAAGGTTAGCAATTTGAGGCCAGCCTGGGCTATCCAGTGAGACTCAGCCTCAAAAAACTAAGGTCTGGGGATGTTGGTCAGTGGTAGAGGGCTTGACTCTAGGTTTGATCCTTACCACAACCCCTTCCGGAATAAAAACAAACAAACAATAACAACAACCAAAAAAAAAAAAAAGCCAAGACAGGAAAAAACTGCAAAAGGTGACTGCATCAGAAAGCTCTGCAGGTCTGGGGTTGAGGGAACCTGGCTTTGGACTTTTCAGAGCTTCAGCAGTAGAAATGTGTAGGTAAGCAAAATCAAATTAAAGCATCAAGGCCCTACTTTTCAGATAGCATTATCAAATAAAATATCCCTCTCCAGTCATTTCTGTTTCCAATTTCCCTCTTCTGTTCTAATCATTGGATTGCTGGGCGTACTCACGGATTTAGTGACATTCACTACAAGGGCACACCTCAACGGTGGAATGTTCTGTACTCTGAAAGAATACAGATGATGACTCTTCAAAATTTATTTATGTAGCCTTCCATGAAGTATGTGAGGCAGGATACCAACTTCTTTCATTAGCAAGTAGATGGATTCATCCTGCATGTAGAATTGAATATACCTTATTTTTACAAATTAAAAAAAAAAAGATTTAACTACGTTGAAAACAGTAAATGGAACTGTGGTCACAAGGTAATTGAATTAATAGAAATTCCAAAAAGTGACAAAGGTAGGTCCTACAAGGAGAGATGTGACACAAAATCTGTTTCCCCTTTGGCAGACCCTAGGAGGAAGACAAGGTCCTCATACAAATAGGCAGATGAAATCAGCTCAAATTTTAATGGATTCGTAAAGGCCAATGCAGGCTAGCATACCAATTTGTAATAGCTAACAGGACAGGAAAGCACTGAGAATGCCAAGCAAGAATCTCCCCCAGTGCTGACATCCTTTGAGAGATGACGTGCTCTCAGATAGAAATATTTATAAGCACAAAACATGAAGAGAAATGATAATGCCCAATTGTGCAAGAGCCTGAATGCCTCACATTCTCCCATTCAGCTGGAGGAATGGAAGACAAGTTGACATGTTGTAAGGATCAAAATAAGCATGCTGTTTGCTCATATAATTCCCATTGTAGAGATTTATTATGATAACCCTTTCTTTAAGCATGAAAGAAATGTACTTGTGGTTGTTTGTATTTGTTAGGGTCCTGGCAAGAAACAGGTGGTATGCGTAGATTGGACAAGTGGGAAGGATTTAATGAAGGATTTTTTATAAAGGCATCTACAGGTTAAGGGAAAACAAGGAATAATAGTAAAATAGTTTGGGGAAGCGTCGTGGTCAGCCACACGCTCCTGGGATGAATCTCCAAACCAGGTACAATTTGGGGAGGAAAATATTTATTGAAATAACAGATCCAGGGGAAGTTTTGTGGGAGTTTAGGAGAGAGACCCCACACAATGTTGCCAAGCTCCTTAACCCCTCCTCAGTGGGAGCTTTGCCTTGCCTTCTACAGGAGCAAAATGGGTATTCTGGTTTGATTTTTTTTTTTCTTAAACATGTATGTACTTTTTTTCTGGTGCTTTTTTTCTGATTCCACACCCCAATACCTTAACAGCAGTTAGAGTTACTTCTTCAGAGGGGGGATTGTGACAGTTTCAGGCAAACTCCATAGGCCCCCTCCCCTTGAGTGGGAGGTGTCTAGCTTGGGCTCAAACCTAGCGCTAAAACTGGTCAGGTATGAACCAACCACTTGTCTCCCTGCTCACCTAGGGCAGGAAATACTCACCGAACAGATAATTCTGTCACTTCTTCCACATGGCATCCTAGAAGAAGGACCTCTGACTCTCTAGGGACCTAATGGCTATGGTGAGGGGCTGGATTTCTCTTCCCCATGAACCTTTCCTTCTTATGATCTTTCCTTTTCTTGCTTGTTTAGCTGAGCTGCATAGATTTTGTTAAAACCTCCCCCACGTGTTCTCCCCACACTGGTGGCTGGACATGATGGTTGGGCTGCTCCCCGTATCTCTTTCCCAAATCCTCTGAACTGACTCCAATCTAGAATAAACGTGTGTGATAAGAAAATGCTCTCTGTTGAAATTTTCCAATTCTTTGGCATTCTGAGACGCGAACTCTGGGGGAAGTATAGCGGTGAAGCCCCAGGGTGTTCACCTGCCGTGCCCAGTCCCGGCTACAGTTCCAAAAATGAAGGAAAATGCTGGCCCCTTTCATAGATCCAAGCAGAGAGACAGAGACCCAGCACCTCCAAAGCAAGCAAGCAAGCACACTGTAACTCACAAACAGCAGGACTGCCAGACTTGAGCTCAGGCTGCTCAATGCAAATATGTATCACTGGAATTTTACATCCAATTTAGAAATACCTTAGGGCCAGACCTCAGGAGGCCAGGCCAAAGTGACACCTCCTCCAGCCAGAAGGCTGGAGACAATTCACAAGCTTTATTAAACTTTTGATTCTATTGGGAGACGTTTTCCAGGCTGCCCTTGAACTCACTGTTTAGCCCACATAGACCTCGAACTTTCAACCCTCCTGCCTCAACATGGAGTAGCTAGAATTAGAGGCCTGTGCCACCAAACCTGGCTGGTGCATCTAATGTTAATAGTGTTTCTTTTGAGTTGGTGAGATTGTGGATAATTGTGATAATTTTAATATTCATAATTTTGCTTTTTTGTATATAACGCTTTTCTACTAGGTGATAGAAAATTAAGTTCTTTTAAGAAAAATGAAAAAGATGACATGATCTCAGATTAATTTTGTGAGTTAAATAGATGCTATTCTTAACATGGAAAAGGAAGAAGATTCCTTTAAAATTCTCTTAGGAGCCAACTTCATTTATGAGCATAGTTACAAAATTCTTAAAACTCCAGCCAAGAATTGAGCAACAATAATTATGATTGTATGTTTAACTGGATGCCTAGTACTGAATTGGGTGCAGAGTGTATTATAAATTGCTTGTTTCTATACTTAATTTTTCATAGCAATAGTCATATGGTTACTTTCTCGGTCTAGAATTATGTTGTCCAATATGAGGATATTTACATTTAAATTAATTAAAATTCCATTAAAAATTCATTTCTTTGGTTACGCCTGTCACACTTAGAGTACTTGATAGCCATTCATAGCTACTCCATGGCACAGCACAGATTTACCAAGCAGTTCCATTAAGACAGAATATACTTCTCCGTAGCACTGGTCCAGACATTCCTTAATTGTCCCTTTAAAATGGTGGATGAGTTCCACACAGAGTTATCTGTGGGCAAATCATTTTATCATCCAACTTCTGACAGTTTTCATCCAGTCTGTAAAATTCAATTTTGTATACTGTTGAATGAGATCCGATGTTTAGGCATCTTTTCTTGTTTGGAGAATGTCATTTCCTAAAGGGCAGAGTCTGTGTTCTCCCTGTATTTCTGTCAAGAGCCTCAGTTCACTAAATTTAATAAATGTTTGTGATACCAACTCGCCCAGCTTCCTGAGCTCTGCAGAACGCCAAGTCTCTGTCAGGCCCGAAGCACCCTTTTATATTTTCCCAGTGATCTCTGCTGCTGTTTTGTAGTGCATGGCAGAGGAATCCAGCATTTCTTGACATACTCTTAGATTTGAGAAGTTACTCTGTCAATACATGGGTACACAAAAAGATGCTAAGCTACTTCCTTTCTGGGCCTGATACCAACAAGATTTGGCCAAATTTATGATTCTCTTTGGTTCATGCACCCTCTCTGGGGGCTGAGAGTGCTAAGGGGAGAGGAAAGACTAGCTTGGAACTTTGTCCTTAACTTCCATTTGTTCCTTCAGCCAGCATTTACTGAACCCTTTGATCTGCCACACACTGCCCTGACTACTGGGGAAAGAAGGGTTGACAAGGACAAAGTCTCTATCCTTGAATTCACACTGGAGTGCTAAGCAGATACACGAAGGACTCTGTCAATGCAGTGACCAGGTAGCTCAGGGACTACATGTCCTACCCTGCAGAGACCAGGGAGGGCTTCTTTCCAGACTGTGAACAAATACGAGAAACAACTTAAGGAAGGAAAGACGCTATTGTGGCTCACAGTTTTGTGGGCATACAGTCCATCATGGTGGATAATGCATGGTGGCAGTAGCAGGCAGCCAGCTGGTCACACTTCAGCCAGAGTCAGGAAGCAGAGGATAAACAGGAAGTGGGGTTATAAAAGATCCACCCCAATGACCCACTTCTTCCAGCTAGGTTCCACATCCTAAAGGTTCCACAGTCTCTGTTGTGTGGTGAAATCCTGCAATGAAAGCAGTGAACAACCCTGCCAGCTTTTGTCAAGTCATGAGAGAATCTCAGGCACCCGTCGGTCTCCTGCCCTCAGAGGGACAGAGAGTATATAGAGGGCAGAAGATCAAGGAATAATGCGTTCCAGCGAGGTGTTTCTTTGGAGTCTCCATGCTTTGTAAGTAAGCCCTCACCTGCAGGAGGAGCACCCACGGGGGTAACCCCAGTATAATGAGCCCCACTGAAGTGCTGTTCTGGGGGTCCATATTCCTGGACAGGGACAAGGAGGTCCTTGAAGTGGCCATGGAGAAGTCTTCATCTAGGAAGGAATGAGACTTTCCATGGTGCAGCCGCCTGACACAGGAAGTGCCCTCAAAGTGGCTGCTTTGGGGGCCCCCATTCCTCTAAATGACCCTTCTCCGTGCTCTGTAAGTGATCCCAATATACTTATGGATTCACCAAACAGGTATTGGTGCAATTGTACTTTGGTGTGCTATCTGCACCCTATTTGGGGTGAAGATGTGTGTTCCGATCTCCCCAGAATTTAAGTTTCCCACAACACCACTACCAGCTGGGAACCATGTGTTCAAACACATGAAGCTATGGGAGACATTTTAGATGCTGTCAACTCTAGGAGACTCAAGAGCAGAGCCTGGGGCTGGGGAGAAGCTCAGCGCATAAGTGCTTCCCATGTGGGCATGTGGATCTGAGTTTAGATTCCCAGCACCTATGTAAAATCCAGGCATGGTGACACTTGCCTATCTTTCCCATTCTGGAGAGGCAGAGACAGGAGGGTCCCTAAGGGATTTCTGGCTAGCTAGTATAGCTGAATTAGTGAGCTCTAAGTTCAGTACAAGACCCTGTCTCACAAAATAAGGTGGATTATGTTTATACCCGTATATTAATGCTACTCTCACTTTTGGTGAATCTTTTTTTTTTTTTCATATGGCAGTACCCACTTGGATGACTCAAAAGTCACCACTGTGCAGAGAAGTGACAGTGGAGTGTTCAGCACCGAGACACCTCTATCACACCTTCCAAGGCTCAGGGACCATTGCGGAAGAGATGATGGAGAGAATGTCAGAGCCAAAGGAAGGGGAGGACTTCTTGCAGTGCTGTCATCCAGATGCAAAGTGGCCTTGATATTCAAGGCCTTACAGTGGCTGACACTCCCTACATAAGACCTTCATAATAGGAGGAAAGGAATGGTGGACAGAAGAAGGGATTCAGTGGAGGGGGCTTGGGAGGAGGAGAAGGGAGGGTGGTGAGAGGGGATTATGATCCTGCTATAGTATCTATATTTATGGATGTTGTCAATAAATAGTTAAAAATTAAGAAACCATGTAAGGCAGAGACCTACTGAGGAAGAAACTTGATGTTGACCTCTGACTTTCACATGGATATGCGCACATATCTACACACACGTGTGCACACACACACTAGAGCTCTTTCTTCTAGAAAGGACATGGCTCTGGATTTGAGATAAAGGATTTTTCTAGGGAATCAAGGCAGTTCTGATGGATGTCTTGCTCATGGGTTTGGCTTTATTTATGCACATAATTGATCTGAGCTCACAGTACGTACAGAAGCACAAGGGACAGGCTGGACTGTGATAACCATTCATTCTCTTTCTGAGCTTGAGCCAGAGAGCGTGAGTTTCAGAACAGTCATATGTGCAAACCCAGAGAATGACGGTGAGCCTAAAAATAGTGTTCACCAACTGTCGCCATGCTTCTCATGTGGATTTTGGAGAACTGCTGTGGTTTGGGAGATGACCATGGTGAGTGTGGGCAGAGGACCGAGCTGGTTGGCTGGCTGGCAGCTTGTGTCTTGGGGGTGGGGGCCTGGGAAAAGGAAGTGGGGGGAACTACAGCAGGCAGAGGGGCTGTCCTGGAACCTGGCTTGGGAACATTTTTCCTCTCTGTGGGTTCTACTAAACTCGGCTAGGATGGCAGGTATCTCCAGCCAAGCCATGTAAGGCAGGGTCCTGGATTTGACCATTGCCCCTGTGGTCAGGAGCCCTCTAAGACTGTCCTGGAATTCACCTTGTAGTTTTAGGGTTGCCTCCAACTCATGGCAATCCTCCTACCTCTGCTGGGATTAAAGGGGTGCACACACCACACACCATGCCTGGCTTGGCTTCCCTTTTGATAGGCAGGAGGTCCTTCCTGAGGGGCTGAGGTAAACTGAGGTAGTTATTTAGTTTAACTCAAGGAATGTCAAAGCTTGATCTTATGCTACTTATTTGGCCTTTGGTTTGGTTTTGTTTTTTTTCGAGGTAGGGTCTCGCTCTAGCCCAGGCTGACCTGAAATTCACTATGTAGTCTCAGGCTGGCCTCGACTCACGGAGATCCTCCTACCTCTGCCTCCTGCATGCTGGGACTAAAGGCGTGAGCCTTTCGACCTCTAATTCATCTAAATAGGTTTTCCTCCATAGCAGCAAGGAGCCATGTTCTGTTTGCTTCTACCAGCTGGTCTGGTTTTCTCTGTAATGCCGTCTCCTTTCTCTTCTTGAGCAAATGTTCCCTATTGTTTCTATGTTCAAGGGCTAAGCCTACTTTCTCCTGACATCTTCCCTGCCTACTGCAGCTCCAGCTAACCTGATCCTTGTCTGATTTCCCTAGCTGTCCTTTAAATCCTGCTCTCTGACCCTGGATGGATAAGGAAATCACTCAGAGCTTCACTCAGCTGTCTTTCTTCTCCTTGGTGACATTGTCTTCTAATCATGTATTTATTTAATTACTATGAGACAAGGTCTTATTCTGTAGCCCAGGCTGGCCTGGAACTCATGATTCTCCTACTTCAGCCTCCTAAAACCTTGGGTTAGAGTCACAAGTCACCAACACAGGTTAACACTTCTTAATGAAAGGATAAATATAGCATTATTATCAAAGGCAATAATACCCCAATCCCGTTATCTTAATAAAATAATTTTAAGATTTACACAATTCCTTCCCAGTCATACATATTGTTTTATATTAGCTCATAGTCTATTTTATATTACTTTTTTCTCCAGTAAACATTATAAGCCAGACACCTCCTGAATCAGCTAATTTTCTCGTTGCTCTGACAAAAGAAACTGAAGGAAAGAAGAGCTGGTTTTGCCCACAGTTTGAGGGTACAGTCCAGTATGTTGGGGAAGGCATGGCGGCTAGAATATGAGGCATTGATCACGTTTAACCTCCATTGAGGAAGCAGAGAGATGAAGGCTGGTGCTCAGCTCCCGCCCATGGGAGTCCCACATTCAGGTGGGTCTTCCTTGTTCAGTAAAACCTCTCTGGAAACCCCCTCGTAGACATACCCAAAGGTATGCTTTCATGGTGATTCTAAAGTTAACACTGAAGATGAACCTGCTATGATTGATCAGTTTCTGTAGCTATGGTGGAAGTTCAACATGGCCTCCTGTCACGGTAGTGTAACTTTATCAAGACCCCTACCACCTGGAAGAGAGGTTGATCCCACCTTTTCAGAATTACATGTTGCTTTTGGTTCCATCTTAGCACTAAGAATTTGCTTTATTGACAGTATCCTTCTTGAATTTAATTCTAAGGCTTTGGGCATTAAAATTATTATTATTATTATTATTATTATTATTTAAAATATTTTATTTATTCATTTTCAAGCAGAGAGATACAGAGAGAGAGATAGACAGAGACACAGAGAGAAAGAGAGAGAGAGAGAGAGAGAGAGCACGAGCATGAGTGAGCACCAGGGCCACCTCCTTGTGGGTCTGGTTTATATGGGTACTAGGGAATTGAACCCGGGGCCTTAGGCACTGGAGGCAAGTGCCTTAACCGCTGAACCATCTCTCCAGCCCTATTATTTTATTATTATTTTGTTTTTAAAAATTATATATAAATTTGTTGTCCATAATGAATTACATTATTTAGTGGGCAAACAATGAGTTGTTCTACCCAATTCCCCCAATGCCCCCCCTCCCCATCTCCAATCAGCTGGATATCCTCCCCTCCATGGGCCATGTGAATCAGTCCTTGGGGCAGGGGACCATGGATAGCCTAGTACTCAGCCCGGTTCTCCTGGCCCAACTGTGTTGTTACTGAGGGGTGCCATGCCTCTGGATAGCCTCCCCCACCATGGCTCTCACAATCTTTCCGCCCCCTCTTCCGCTCAGTTTCCTGAGTCGTGGTGGGTGAGTATTAAGGCTGCTTTAATGTTGTGAGCTTAGGGGTCATTGTGCCGAAAATTGTTGGTTTCTGTCACCCTGGCTTATCCTGTGTTGATTGAATGGCTGTGGCTATGGGTCTCTTGTTCATCCCGTCATTCTCTGCGGAGTTCCATATGGATCCTCCATGATATGACTCTTGCCAGGATCTCAGCTATCTGCCTACCCCATTATTATTATTTTGGAGGAAGGGTCTCGCTCTAGCCCAGGCTGACCTGGAATTCACTATGTAGTCTCAGGGTGGCCTTGAACTCACAGTGATCCTCCTCCAGCCTCGGATGCAAGGATTAAAGGCCTGGGCCACCACACCTGCTGAATGTCTTTTTATTGTAAGAACAGTTGATTTAAAATCATTCTGTTGAGGCCGGGCGTGGTGGCGCACGCCTTTAATCCCAGCACTCTGGAGGCAGAGGTAGGAGAGGATTGAGTTCAAGGCCACCCTGAGACTACATAGTGAATTCCAGGTCAGCCTGGACTAGAGCAAGACCCTACCTCGAAAAATCGAAACCCCCCCCCAAAAAAAATCATTCTGTTGAAACTGTTTTTTTTTTTTTAAAAAATTATGCCTATGGAGAGAGAAAGATATAGGAGAATGGGTCTGCCAGGGTTTCCAGCTGCTGCAAGTGAACTCCAGATGCATACACTACTTGTGCATCTGGCTTTACATGGGTACTGGGGAATCAAACACTGGTCATTAGGCTTTGCAGGCAAGCGGTTTAACTGCTGAGCCAGCTCTTCAGTCCTGACACTTTGTTTTTGAGAGGGTCTTTGTAGCCTAGGCTGACCTCAAACTCAAGGCAATTCTCCTACCTCAGCTTCCCAAGTGTCAGGATTACGGATTAGAGCCACCACACTCAGCTATACAGCTCTTGCATCTGGAAGGATGTTCAGTCTTATCTGTCCTAAAAGGTATCTTCAACTCAGTTACGTACCATTCTTTGCTGCCTGGTGTGGTGGCGTACACCTTTAATCCCAGCACTCGGGAGGCAGAGGTAGGAGGATCACCATGAGTTCAAGGCCACCTTGAGACTACATAGTGAATTCCAGGTCAGCCTGGGCTAGAGTGAGACCCTATCTTGAAAAACCAGAATCTATATATCTATATATCTATATCTATATCTCTCTATATATACACACATGATTTTTATGTCAATATCTTTAGCCTGTTAGCCACATCTTCCAAGCTCCTACTCATCTCTACCATGGTTCATATATCAGAGCCCTTGGGTGCTGTCTTGACACTCACAGTCTGCACACTCAGTATATCTCCACTAATCCAGCCTCTCCTAGACATACATTTCTTAGAACACAGAAACCATGAGCCAAAAAAGGACGAAGACTAGCTTTCGTCAAAGTTTAAAAATTTCTGCTCTTTGAAATATACCGTTAGAAGAATGAAGAGACAAGCCGTGGGCCAGGAAAAAATGTCTGCAAGGCATGCATCTGATAAAAGTTTTATCAAGAATGTATAAAAATACTTAGAAGTCAGTCATAAGAAAAGTGACCCAATTATAAAACGGGTAAAAGATTATAATCTACATCTCACCAAAAAAGGCAAGGAAGGGCCAAGTAAATAAATATATTATCAGAAGCTCACCAGGCCTCGAACTCACCACAATCCTCCTGCCTCTGCCTCCCAAGTGCTGTGTGTGCCACCATGCCAGGCTTGTTCTATGTATCTTGAATGTGGTGGGAATCTGTAGGCTTGTCCAAACTTAGTGAACACTTTCAAAGGGTGAGTTTTCTTTGATTGAATTATATGACAGATGGATTACTTGGTGGCTAAATTAAAAACAGGAAAAAAAGAGAAAGAAAGAGAGAGAGAGAGAGAGAAGGAGGTGGATGGAGGGATGGAAATGGGTGAAGGATAGAAAGAAAAGAAAAGCTTATGTATTTTGAGGTGGACTTTCTGGGCTAAATGATGATTTTAACTTTGGAGAGTTACGGCCAAATTGTCCTCCAAAATGGTTATACCAATTGACATTCTCACTAGTAAGATTTGAAAATGCCAATTTCCCCGTATTAGTGCACAAATGGATATAATCATATTTGATGGTGGGCAGCTCCTGTCCTTTCTGCATGCAGTGTTGTCCCTGTCCTAACTGGCCTCACCATTTGCAGCCTTTTCTCTCTCCAAATGGTCTTATACATTGTTAATAGGGTCATCTTTTCTGTGCTTCATTCTAATAATATCTCAGAAAGATCTTGACTGATTCTCCATTGCCTGCAAAATCCAGTCCAGAACCTTTTGCCGCATATGTAAGGCCTTGTCCTGTCCCAGCTTCCCTCTCCTCTTCTCCCTCACTCTTTTAAGTGCCATTCTTACCACTCTTCAAACTTCCAGCAGAATCATCGGCTCCAGGAGCCTTCTGAAGTGATTTGTCAAAAGGGCTTTGGAGATGTGGCCCAGGGGATAGTGTGGGCTGACCTGGAATTGACTATGTAGTCTCAGGCTGGCCTTGAACTCCTAGATCCTCTCACTTCTGCCTCCAGAGTGTTGGGGTTAAAGGCCTGCACCACCATGCCCATACCTCCACGTGATTTTTAACACGTAGCCAGGTTTGGGGGCCCCTGTTCTAGCTGCTCTAACATACTAGCTAGAAAAAAAATCTCATGCACCCACCATTAAACATTTGTTCAAACCATCTATTGCCTCCACCTAGATACCTATCCAGTCTTCTAGCTCCTTATATCCACCCCTCCCTCCTTCCCTCCTTCCCCTCTCTCCCTTTTTCTTCCTTTCCCTCTCTCCATTCTTTTCTCTTCTCTCCTTCCTTCCTTCCTCTCCTTTCCTTCCTTTCTTCCTTTCTCCTTCCTTCCTTCTTTCTTCCTTCCTTTCCTTCTTTCTTTCTTTTTTTCTTTCTCTCTCTCTTTCTCGCTCTCTCTCTCTCTCTCTTTCTCGACATTTGTAAGCCCCACTCATTTGTAATTCCACAATGAAGTCTCTCCTGCACCATACTGGGGTTCAAACCTAGGGCCTCATGCATGCTAGGCAAGGACTCTATCACTGAACTATATCTACAGCTCATGAAGCTTTTCTGTATTTCTCCTACCAAAATAAATGCTTCCTTCTTTGAACATTTTGTAACTTCTGTCAATTAATAACTTCTCCGTTGTAATACAGTCCTTTAAAAAATTATTTACACCAGGCTTGGTGTCGCATGCCTTTAATCCCAGCACTTGGGAGGCAGAGGTAGGAGGAACACTGACTTTGAGGCCAGCCTGGGACTATAGAGTGAGTTTTAGGTCAGCCTGGAATAGAGGGAGACTCTACCTGGGGGAGAATTTATTTATTTATTTGTGTGTGTGTGTGTGTGTGAGAGAGAGAGAGAGAAAGAGAGAGAGAGAGAGACAGAGAGACAGAGAGACAGAGAGAGACAGAGACAGAGAGAGACAGAGACAGAGACAGAACGGGATGCACCAGGGACTCTTACAGCTCTAAATGAACTCTAGATGTATGTGACACTTTGCATATCTGACTTTATGTGGGTACCAGGGAATCGAACACTGACTGTCAGGCTTTGCATCTTTAACCACTGAACAATCTCCCCAGCCCTGTAATACAGCCTTTTAAGAAAGTACTTTCTCTTATAAGATTATGAAAAAAGGTCAGGCATGGTGGTTCATGCCTTTAATCCCAGAACTTGGGAGAGGCTGAGGTAGGAGGATCACTGTGAGTTCAAGATCAGCCTGTGCTACAAAGAGAGTTCTAGGTCAACCTTGGCTTGAATGAGACCCTGCCTCAAACAACCAAAACAAGCCAAATCAAAACTACTGTGAAAAAAAAAAAAGCTGTGGCTACTTAACTTACTCATCACTGTTCTGTGGGGCATTTACTCAGGAGGAGCTTAGCAAATATTTTTTTGGGATGTTTATTCTTAGTTCTTCATCTTGCATAATTGTCCCCTCTGCTTGGCACCTTCTTTTTCAGGTATTCCCACAGCTCAATGTCAGCTCATTGCAATGACTGTCCCTGACACTGTCCTCCTTAACACTGTCCTACCCACACTCTTTTCCAAACCTTTTAAAGGCCACCAGCAAAATATTCACTTATTTCTTTGTTGGGTACTGAGGGAGAGAGAGAGTCACGGGTCCCTGGTCCCCTGCGGTTGAACCTGTCTCACCAGCCAGCAGGAGACAGGCCCCATGAGGAAAGGTGAATGTGCAGCCAGAGACCCACATACACTTGCAGCTGGGAGAAGTGTCCGAGCAGATCTCAAAACTTTATTTCAGTATCCAACCTTATATACAATCGAAGGCTGCCTTGTATCACAAGGGGGCTCAGCAGGCAGGAACAAAACCATGGAAACTCAGCCAGCAAGAGTAAAACCTATTAGCACTTATAAACAGGATTTAGGACTGTCAGCCATCCCCCCTGTCTCCTGGGGGGCACAGGTGTGCTAGGAACAAAGGGCATGAGCTACCATGCTCTGGGCTCTCATCCGGGTGCATATTCTAAAACTTTGCTCACAGATATACAGCCAGTCTGGGACCCAACATTTCTTTATTCATTGTCTCCTCTCGCTGGAATATAAGCTCCACCAGGAAAGTGTTTCTTCTGTTTGCTGCTGTATCCCCTACGTATGTGTCCACTGTAGGGCTAGGCTTATAGTAAGTATACGAAAATATTTATGGAATTTCATAAATAGACTTTATAGATTTGTTACTTTTCTGTGGCTGTGACAAAGTAACCAATACAACTTAAGGCAGGAAGGTTTATTCTTGCTCATGGTTTCAGGGTATTGGCACATTATGGTGGAAAGGCATGCCAGCAAAGGAGGCCAGGGTGGCACTGTGTCAGCAAGTGTTTGTGGCCCTGCTTGTTCATGTCCTGGCAGGTTAGGAAGCAAAGATGAGCCTGGAAGCAAGGTCTTCCTCTCTTGGCCTAACTCAGTCAGCTAAACCCTCCATCCCAAAGGTTTCTGTCATCTCCCAATATAGTGCCACATAAGAATTCATGGAGGACATTTTATATTCAAACCATAACAGACATTCACTTGATTTTGTTAATTCTTGTAACAACCCACAGCTAGCCAAAGTAAGTGCATTGAGCCCCATCACCAGATAAGAAAAGACAGTTTTCCTATAGGGTTAAGCCTTTCACACAAGTTCACTTGTTTCCATGTAACAAAGCAGAGAATGGAGCTAGGCTGTCCTGATTCCTACTTTGGGGCTCTCGGCACTACCTCTCTGCTTTCTAGCTGTTCAATCCTTCCTTCCCATCTGTATCTGAGAATAAATGGTCCCAGGCCAAGAGGATAAATGGAGGCACACATACCATAAGGAGAAATACCAGGAAGGTACATGCTGCATGAGCTAACCATAAAATAAGGTGTCGTCTTTGTCCCTCCCTTACCATGAAGACATTCATAATGATGGTCAAGCCCAGTTCAAGAGCAGAATTTAAGACGCCCTGGAGTTGTGAAGTGCATGTTCAGATCCGTGTGACCCTAGAGCTTTTCTGACCTTCTCTTCCCACTCTGTGCTCCTTCAAACAACCCCCTTGTCCACTCTTTGGGACCAGACATGCCAGCTGTTGGCCCACCTTAAAAGGACAGCTCTGAGGAAGAAGCCACAAGGCTCTGAAAGCGGGGCTGGGGACAAAGGGGTCCTGAGTACTCAGACATGGGGAAGGTGGGATCCTAGTCCATCTTATAGCCTTTTAGACTCTCAGCCTATAGGGCAAGGTACAGTTGGCAGAGGCTGAGTGGGGACTATTTTGTTAAGAGTGGAACTGACTCTACTTCTCTTCCCCAAACCAAGCTAGAAGCCTGACGAGCAGCCAGGCTGACTCACTCTTGTCCCAGAGGTCGTTGGTATTACTGAAAAGCAGGAGAGAATTCTACTTAAGGCAGATGGGGAAAAACTCACATCTCCCTTATTTATATATAAAACCAGAATTGGATGAGATAACCTGTAAAATAAGATTCTTTTTTTCTTTTACCCCTCCCCAGTCCTAATAGGCCATTGTAGGTTCTCCGAAGTTTTCACTAGCTTATTTGCTGCATAATTTGGTATGAATACCCTGAGGCTTTGTATTAATCCTTATTCTTAGACATAAATGTGCACTGATGTGTTTATACACGTGGGTGCATGCATGTGCACACACACACACACTCCTACCTTGAATGCTCATTCCCTCTGGGACTTTAGAGTCACACTCCCTACCACCTGAGCTCTGGGAAATGTTTTCCTAGACATTGAGGCAGAATGCTCTAATTTCTGACAGAGGTCATGGTTATTTTCATGCTTTTAGAGCAGGGAGACTGAGAGACCTTAGGGATCTCTTTATCCCGAGGGAGCTGATGGCCACAAATAATTTCTATTAGCCCAAGGTTGTGAATTTTGTCTATTTCTAGCTGTCTCTGAGTTGGCTGAGAATGGTGAGGGAGAGGCCTTTCTCCCGCACCTTGAGGTCTTGGGAAGGTGGGAGCTTCTTGGAGGCTGAAGCCAAAAAATGATAAATGTATAATGAGTGGGTGAACGGAAATACTATGCAGGGTGACACAGTGTTTGAACTTTGCATTAATTTCATAGGGGAGGCAAAGCATAAACCAGTGGTTTGTGGTCACATGAGGTGTTTATACAAAGAGTTTGTTGAAAATAAAAACCAGGCGCAAGAGGTTCCAGATCTTAGAGCCACTGTATCCAGGGAGCAAACATGCTCTGACAAGCATAATATTCACTTGTTACTTACCTAAGCGTATGTATACAGGAGACAAATCCCTGTGTGTGTTTGGGTGGGAGTGGGGAGAGGAATTTACAGGAACTGTTTAGGATAGGTGGCATAACAAAGCACCCCAAAATAGGGTCATCAACAAAAGCTATCTTTAACTTTTATTCTCATTTTCCCCCCAGAAAGTAACAGGTAGGTACTTACATCAGGTGCCCCAGACTTATTCTGGAGAGGAACATTATTGATTCTTTGCCTAGCTAGACGAGTAGGTGCTGAAAGGCTGGGGATCTCCTGGCTGGGCCTATCAGGGGAACTCCACTGAAGGGCAACCTGGATCCTTTGACCAGTGTGGATAGTTCATACTTTCCACTGCCTGTCACAGCTTTCTGGACATTATGATAGTGACCCCACCCCATGCATAGCTTCCAGTTACTATAGCTGATACAATCTCCCCAAAGGATGCGATCATCCCAAACTTCAGTATGTTCCATACTTGGTACTTAGTAGGGACCGGCATTATCTTCCACCTTCACACCCCTCATTTCTACCCCCCACCCACACACCCCCTTTCTTCTTCACAAACATCTCCCATGGGTGTTACTTTCCCGGAACAAAGCCTGGCTGTGTGTGTTTCTGCAACTCCGTCTCATTTCCATTCAGCAGCCCATCCTGAAGACCCACTAAGTGCAGGGCGGTAGCCCCCCCCCCTCCTCCCCGGGATGATTCCCGAGCACCCACGTGCCCAAGGTGGCCCTGGCTCTTGAAGGGAGAAGGATGGGCCGAGCCGAGCGCGCCTGCTCACCCTCGTACCACCCGCGGGGCTCTCGTGGAGGGAAGGGCGCCCCGCTCCTCCGGCTTTGTCCGCTCCGCAGCCGGGAGAAGGCGGGCGCCCGGAGCGCACACACCTGCTGCCCGCCGCGCTGGGGCATCGCCGGGTCCCTGTCCCGGCTCCGGCTCCGAGGGACCCGCGGCGTCCCCTCCCGGGAGGCGGGTCCCGGGGAGGGCTGGGCGCGGGCCCCGGCGCCCCGCAGGCAGGCAGGCAGGCAGGCAGGCAGGCGCCCGGCCGGCCGGGAGGTGGTGCTCGCCTCCCCGCGCGGGGCCCGCGCGTTGCCCGGCAGCGGCTCCGAGGCTCCGGAGGGGGCGGAGCGCGCGGCGCGGCCGGCGTGCGGCTGGAGGCCCCGGTCCGCGGTTCCGGCCCCCGGCCGCCCCCGCCTCGCTCGCCTCGGCTCGCCGGCCTCCCTCCGCGCTCGGTGCGCGGCGCCGGGTCCCGGCCGCAGCCGCAGCCGGTGGCACCGCACCGCCGCGCGGCGCTGGGCCGCCCCGCCGGGCCTGAGCGCGCCGAGCCGCGAGGCCGGGCCGGGAGTGCCGGGGGCGCGGCGCCCACGCCGAGCGACGCCGAGGCGCGGCCATGGAGGGGAAGCCCCGCGCAGGGGTCGCGCGGCTCCGGGGGCCGAGCCGCCGCGGGCCTTCCGCCCGTCGTCCCCGCCCCGGGCTGCTGCTCCCCGGCCTCTGGCTGCTGCTGCTGGCCCGGCCGGCCTCGTGCGCCCCAGGTAAGCCCCGCCGGGACCCCCGGGGGCCGACGCGGCTCTGCGGTTCAAAACCCCGGCGTTCCCCGCCCATCCTCTTTTCTTCTCCATCGCTCCCTCGCTCGCCCTCCTTGCTGGAGATGCTTTTCTCTCCATTCTTCCTGGGCCCTGCAGATACAGGCACGGAGGAAATGAATAAATACAACCGGTCTTGCTAAAGGTTTGCTAAGCTATCCTCCGGTGAACCATGTCGCCCGAGGCGGCTCTGGTCTTTCAGCTCTCAGTGTGCGTTCTTAGTGTTTTCTCTTTTTCCCCCCTGCAAAATGTAGACACTGGGATTGTATTTGTGCATGCTTGTATGAATGCTGGGAATGTATTTGTGCATGCTTGTATGAAAGCGAATGTTTTGGAATACTTTATATTGTTGGGGCGAAGGGACATAGTCGATGTCTGCTTTAAAGCAGTATTTGCATTGCTGTGAACAGCCAGCGTCCCCCAGATGCAAGCAAGCTGGCCGTGTCCCCCAGTGCGCCAGGACACAAAGAACAGTCAAAGAAAATCTCTTGGAAAGCTCCCTGGCCGTGGGTCTTTCCAGGGAACTAGCTATTGGTTTTATTTCTGCAAAGACATTACAATGGAGTGTGAAAATATTTTGATTCCCAAGTGTCAGGGCATGAAAGGAGTGAGGGTTGGTTTTATAATAGACGCGATTTAGTGCCTGCTCATCAGCATGGAATTAAGAGGCATGATTTATGAAGCATGTGGGTGGGTTTTGTTTGTGGAGGAAATGATTTAATTCATGTTGCTTCTCTGAAATGTTGATTTGTCCATTCTGAGCATGCACACAGGATGGCCTGGAGACCATCGCTGAGCCTCAGCACACACACCACTTTGTTGGGGGGGGGGAGAGAAGGTGAAACGAGCAGTTTAGGGTGGAGAGCTACTTCACACTGAACAGAAAATCAAAAGCCATGGAAGCAACTTGGAACCCTCCCTTATGGGAGCGTGGCCAAAGAACTGTCAAGTGGCTTGGGGAGCAATTGGAACTCGGAAGGTGTCCCTTGGGCCTTGCTTGTGGGCATTATAACCAGTGCCACGTAGGGGATGATGGGGTAGAAGAATAGGAAGGGACTTCTGAGATCCTAGGATGGGACCACTTTGCATACTGAGGAAACTTAAGGCAGAACAGTGACTTGTTCAAGGTCACAAGTTAGTTGGTGTACAAGCACCCTTTTACTGCTCTTACCTATAGACAGGTTCACAGCAGAAGCCTCCATAGCTTCAGTAGAATGCTGTCTTTGAGAACCACACCAGAGGTGGGGCTCACCCACTGGGTCTTTAGACAGTGTGCAATTGGTGCAAAAACTTTGCCCAATCTAGCACCTTAGTCCTGCCTACTACAAGTTCCAGCCTTGTGTCCAGAGGAGAGGAGGCAGGAGGCCATCTCAGGAGTGAGTGCCCTTGTCTTTAGCCACCAAGGAAAGTGCATGGGGTTCTGCTGGACTTTTATTTAAAATCAGCAGTCGATTTTGCACTGTTTTCTTTAGAAGCCCTTTTCTGTTTCCCTGCTACCCTTAATCCAAATATTCAACCTGGAGACGTGAGATTGTATTTCCACTCTCGAGCTCACATCATGGAGGCAGACATCATCCTTTCATTAATTTGTGCACTGGGCTTCCCTGGCTTGCACAGCTGCTTCTGGGCTGAGTTAGTAAACCAAGAACTGATGAGCAATGCTATCCAACTTCAAGGGCTCTGTCCACAAGGTCCCGACTGCAAACACAGAGCAGTGTGTAAGCAAGTGTCGACCTTGGAATGGACTGTTCCTTGGGCAGATAGGGCAGTGAGTGACCAGCTGGGCAGGGGATCTCAGGGATGACGTCTTCAAAGTGGCCTATGATCCACATTTTGAAGGCTGTGATCACCCAGCTGGTATGATCCTGGGCACTACTGATCCTAGGGAGAGGTGACATATGTGGCTCAGGATTCCTCTCTATGTCACCAGGACCCTCTGGCTGAGTCCTTCCAGTTGGACTTTCAGTAGCAGAGTAGTGTGTGAGGGGGTGGGGGAGTAGCAGAATGCTCCCCCGGGGGCTCTGACGTGGCATGCCATAGTGGTCCAGTTTGCAGTTCCTTCTGGGGGACAGGACCCTTCTGTGGCTGACTGACAGTGTCCCTTGTCTTCAGCAGCTTTGTCTCTTTCTCTCTGAGAATTTTAATTCATGAACATACTGTAATTTGATCATATTCCCCTCCCATGACCCTCTTTTGTCTCCCTCCCCCACTCTGTCCGAGCAGCCTTCTCTTCATTCACTTTCTCACAATAGAGTCTGGCCTTCATTACACTGCTCAGTGAAATCTCGGGGCTGGATTGATCCGTTGTCTGTTTCTGTTTCATCCAGCACTTTGAATGTACTTTTTCTTTTTTCTTTCTAAACACTTATAACTTTGGTCTTGACTGTTGATTGTCGTGGAAACAACTTGTGATACTTTGGACTTTCTTTTGAAGGCGGTGTTTTTAGGCAGTCAGCCACTCACAGTAGAAAAGGAGGGAGTTGTGCCCCATTCCTTCACCTTATTCAATGAGACAAGTTACTTAAAAATTAAAGTCATTATGAAATTGACAGCATTTTGGACTCTAGAAATTTTTGAATGGTACAAAAAATAGTCACCCAGGGCTTGGGCGTGGCTCAGTAGTAGAATAATTGCCTAGCATGCACAAGGCCATGAGTTCAATCCCCAACACCACAAAAAGAGGAAGGAAGGAAGGAAAGAAAAAAGGAACAAAGGAAAGGAGGGGAAGGAGGAAAGAAGAAAAGGCAAAAGGGAAGGAAAGAGAAGTGTCACTCAGCCTGGGCTAGAGTGAGACCCTACCTCAAAAAACCAAAAGAAAAAAAGAAAAAAGGGTCACTCATCCTGTAGCCCATGGAAAACACTGCAAATAGTTTTGTCTTTTTTATTTTTATTTTTTAAGATAGGGTCTTGCTATAACCCAACTTGGCTCCAAACTTGCTCTGTAGAATAAGTTTTGAATTTGTGGCATTGCTCCTGCTTCTGCCTCTTATGTGCTGGGATTACAGGCATATTCCATGCCTGGCCACCTCCCCTTTTAGTTGTTAACATTAAAAAAGAGAAATTATATACAAAATTATATTTACTATTTTTACTCAGTATTTAACTTAAGCACAGTTTTCTGTCCTGATAATTTATTTTTATTTTGCACTTGTTTTTGAGCTGCTGTAAATGTTAGTGAATAGCTCTACAGATAAGTCTTTGCCTATTTATATTTTTTAAGGCATATATTTGTAGAGTGGAAGCCAGAATGTGATTAAACTGTCAGCATACCAGGCTGGCTTTTCTGCATGCTCTCCTCAGAGTGCTGGATGCCCAGTAGGTGCTCAGGGTGTGGTTGGCAAATGAGTGAATCATCTGGAAGTTGCTGTGCTGAATAAACCTGTGAAGTTTACATAGCTGCCTCCCTTCATCACCTCCATTGAATACTTTTTGAAACTTTTGTTAAATTTGTGTTGCTTTCATTTTCACATTTTGAATTTCTTTTTGTTTTGTTTTGCTTTTGAAATTTAGAACAATTTTATGGTAGAGTATTACAGAGTTTAACAGAAGAGGGCACAGCTCCTTTAAGACAGGGCGGTCCCAATCAGGATATCTCTTACATTTCTTTAGTGAATTTTCTCCATAGTTTTGTTCATTTATTAACTGGAATATGTATATGTACTTACAGGTACACACACATGCACATGCACACACACATACACACATATATGGCAACCATTGCTCTATTAATTGTATTTTCTCCCTTCAAAATGGAAAATGGATTGTCTTTTATTTCTTTTCTTTTTTTGGTTTTCTGAGGTAGGGCCTCCCTCTCAGGGTGGCCTTGAACTCACAGTGATCCTCCTACCTCTGCCTCTCAAGTGCTGGGATAAAGGCGTACACCACCACTCCCAGCTCTTTGGGGCTTTTGGTTAGTAAAATTTGATGTTTTGCTTTTGTATTTTTTTAATGCATTCTTATACATGTTACATTTTTATATAACTTAATGTTCTATTGTGTTTCTGGTAAATATTCGTTAGACTTCATGAGTGGTTTAGAATCTTATAAATGAAGTCTTAAAATGTTTCGAAAGTATGGTCCCCACACCTCCAGTATCAGCATTATTTGGTATTGAGGGATGCTTATTAGAGTTTAGATTTCTGAAGCTAGGTGAAACAAGCCTTTAATCCTAGCATTTAGAAGTAGAGACAGGAGGACCAAGAATTCCAGGGCAGCCTGGGCTACATAGCAAGATTTTGTCACAAACAACCTCTTCCCCCAACATACACCATTGCCACCACCAATAACAACCATAACAGCAACAGAAGGATTTAGTTTTCTGGGGTTCACACTTCCCCTAACTTCTTATCTTTGATGATAGTGTCTGAGGATCATGTGTAGCTAATTTTTATTTATTTTATACTTCAGAACTTTTGTTCTCAATATTGTAGACCTAGTAAATGGATGTTAATGGTTTGTTGGAGATAAATATTTGATGTCTTCTGAATGTCTTGTTTGTTTGTTTTAAGGTAGGGTCTAGCCCAGGCTGACCCAGAATTCACCATGTAGTCTCAGACTAGCCTCAAACTCAGGGTGATTCTCCTACCCTTGCTTCCCAAGTGCTGGCATTAAAGGTGTGCACCACCATGCCCAGCTGGATGGATGTCTTTTTATTGTTAGAACAGTTTATTTAAGATCATTCTGTTAAAACTTTTTCAAAAATATTTTAACATTTTATTTATTTATTTGCAAGCAGAGAGAGGTAGAGAGAGAACGAGAATGCCAGGACCTCTAGCTGCTGTAAATGGACTCCAGATGCATGCGCCACTTTGTGCATCTGGCTTTACATGGGTACTAGGGAATCGAACTCCAGTCGTTAAGCTTTGCAGGCAAGCGCCTTAACCGCTGAGCCATCTCTCCAGCCCTGACACTGGTTTTGATATCTTGTTTGCTTGGTCTTTTCTGGGTCTTGGAAGGACACAGACCCTGCTGCTCAGTTCTACCCCTTGGCCCTCTGGGCACAGTGGTCCTTGTCAGGAGCCGACTCTCTCTGGCTGAAAATAGAACCTCACTTGGGAGCTGTTGAAAGTCACCAGGGACCCGCAGCAGGGTTTTCTGTCAGTGCCCTGGGTGATAGTGGCAGCTAATTACCATCATTACCGTAACACCAGGTGGATTTTCCTGGATAAGAAGATGCCAGTCAGACTAAGTTGTGATCACCCACCTTTCTTCTAGAACCATCGAGGATGCAGCTTCTCCTCTTGGGCGGCGGGAGTGCTGGACAGAGTTAGAAAGTGCCTGTGACTTACTGTGGCTGCGGAGTTGTTGCCTTGGCCTGGGTTTCTCATCAGGGAGATAGCTCCAGGCTCCTCCTTAACTTGTATGCTTTGGAATACTCTCTCTCTCTCTCTCTCTCTCTCTCTCTCTCTCTCTCTCTCTCTCTCTCTCTCTCTCTCTCTCTCTCTCTCTCTCTCTCGTTCTCTTTCGTGTCACTTCTCTTTGCCCAGTAGATGTCCTGGGCCAATCACCTGCTGAAGCTAGTTCTCTTGCCACTGTATTCAGTTCTTTTTTATTTTCTTTTTTTTTTTCCCCAAGGTAAGGTCTTACTGTAGCCCATGCTGACCTGGAGTTCACTATGTAGTCTCAGGGTGACCTCGAATTCAGGGCAATCCTCCTACCTCTGCCTCCCGAGTGCTGGGATTAAAGGCGTGCGCCATCATGCCGGGCTAGTTCTTTGTTAAACAATATAAACCACTGTGGGTAGTGTGGTATGCGCCTGTAATCCCAACTTGCTCTGGACACTCAGGCAGGAGGATTGAAAGTTTGAGGACGGCCTGGGCAACGAAGTGAGACCCTGTCTCAAAGTTAAATCGAAAAAAGGCAGGAAGTATGTGTGGCTGGGTATGTAGCCCAGTGGTATAAGAACTGCCTAGCATGTGTGGTATCCTGAGTTCAAGCCCAAGCACTGGGGGGAAAACTCCCCGATATTCCCTTACCAGGATATACCCTTCTCTTTCTCTTGTGTTATGCTGTTTGGCCCCTCCTCTTTGCTATGTCCTTGACAGTGAATGCTGTAGGCAGGTTAGGCATCACTCCTCTTTAGTGAAGGGTGACCATTGCTGTCTCAGTGTGGACCACACAGCACCAGCAACCCCGCTGCCTGGTCACTGGAAACTGCAGAATCCTTGGCCCCCTCGACACATTGAACTCTTCATTTGACAAGTCCCCAGATTATTTGGCAGTCCTAGTTCAAGAGGCATGGGTGTGGAGGAAATGCCTCCTGTTCCAGCCCTCTGTGGCTAAGTAGTATTGGAACACTCGGGCCCAAGTCAGCCAGGATTATCTGTGGAGCCAATCCACATCTTCCCTGGCCTTGAGATGCACCTGCCTTTCAGACTGAATCTGTGTGAATAGTGTGCAAGAGTAAAATTTCATTTGACCGGGCAACTTCCAAATAGAGTGGCTCCCTCTACCCCCCTTGATGTGTAGAACACAAATAGTGCCATACCAGTGGGTAAATAGCTGCTGGAATGAGTAGCCCTTCCCTCCTCTTTCTAGTGCCCTTGGTGAGTGATGTGTCATGCCAAACACTACTCTGTCAAGCCCTTCCTCTCTTCTTCCTCCTTCTCTCCCTCCCTCCCTCTCTGTATGCCTTCTTCCCTTTCTTCCTTTCATGGTGCTAGGGATTGAACCTGGGCCCTTGTATATGTTCTGCCTCTGAGCCACACCCCCAGCCCTCCAAACTAGTTGTTTCTTGAAAGATGGTGCAAGGTGCACCTGATCTGAATCACTCGGGGTACTTGTTAATCACCCAGACTTATGTTCCCATTTTCTAATGGGTGACACCTTAGAATTTATTGTTTCGGGGTGTTCTCCAGACTCCCTGTTCTTATCCTGAAGAAGATTGAGTTACTTCCTATCACAGACTACTGGTGATGTGGCTTTGACCCAAGTTTTAAAACATTAGAAACTTAATGGTGTCTATCAGCTCTAAGAACGAGTCTATGCGGAGGCAGTGGTTGAAACTTTAAAGAAGAGGAGTAGTAGCAGCCAGGTGACTCGCCCAGAGTTCACATGGGCAAGACCAGCATACACAGGATGAAGAAGTGGTGGTGTTGGGAGAGGAACTCCAGGGTACGGGGGAAGGCTGGGAGCGAAGCCTGAGAGGGTGAGAGCTGTCTGTAATGATGCCAGGGCACATGCTGTGTGGTTGTGTCCTGAAGCAGTTGACAGTCTGGTGTGGCCCGGGAAAGGCGAATGATTGATTGGTTTTGGGAATCACAGTATGGTGTGGGGAACCAATGGGAAATGAGGGAGCGGATGAGAGATGGTCTGGATGACGCTGTGTGGACTCTAGGTTGGAGGAGGAAGGATGTGAAGAAAGAGTGGGAGAAAAGCTGGGAGAAAGGGGCAGGTGTGTGTGAGACGGTTTGGGATGCTGATATTCAAGGTTTTAGAAGTGGATCCTCTCTGGTTTGTCTTGGGTAATGATCTAATGGACGTGTAGTATAGGAATTAGTTACTGAAGTGAAATGTTGAAGACTTTTGATGGGGGATGTCGAACTTGCCAGGAATGAGGTAGAAATGACTGAGCAAGGCCCTGAATCCTCGGTGAATGATGGGAAGTGAGTGGGCACTCTGGTGAAAGGGGAGGTGCTTTCCCCTGAATTGTCCACTTTCTTCTCCTCGCCTTGGTGACTGTCCACCACTGAGCCTGCCCAGCTCCCATCATCTTTTCTCCAGGCTACTGACATGACCTTGCTCCACCATTTCATGCTCGACATCCAGCTGCAGTGACTGGCTGGAAACACATCTGGTCATGTCACATCCTTCTTGCTTGGGTCTCTAGTGGCCCATGGTTTTCATCACACTGAGTCAAGCCTGTGTCCAGATACTGATGCATGGGATGTGTGGGAGCAGGGATCTCAGATGGGACACACTGGACACTGGGTGCTGGGTATTCCAAAAGTGTCTTTCCAGCACCGGAGGTGGAGGGATGGATGTAGACTCTACATCTGCCCTCCCTGGACTGATATTCAGCAGCTGAGAGGCTGTTTCTTAGTTCAGGGGGTGGCTTTGCGATGACAGGTGTGGCGTTGCTAGAATGGGGTCTTGTCCTTCAGAAGGCCAGTGTCCACTGACTATTTTAGGGTGTTGGATGTATGAAATAAGACCACAGGAGGATGGTAAGGTAATGGTCACCTGTGCAGGTGAGGAAATAGGATAAGAGTCTAGGTGGGACTGGAGGAGACAGATGTTGCTGGCAGGGAAGACAGAGCAGGCAGGGGTGAAGTTGTCTGGATTCGGAAGGGACAGAGCCAGGACAGTTGTAGAGGGGTTGATTCGTTGTAGAGAGGAGGAAGACAGAGACAGAAGGTGAGTTCTGGAGGTGGAGTTGCTCGGAGGCTGGTAGGAGTTGAGAGGAAGGTGAGTGTGGGTGGCATTAGGTGCTGGGAAGATACAACTGGTTTCCAGAGGAGAGGAAAGAAGGTGGAATGCAGGCGAAAGGGCCCACAGGGCGTTGAAGGCTGGTAGTGGGTCAGGTTCTAGTCCTTCTCTGGAGCAAGCGACAGTGGTCCTTGCCTGGGAGGGGGAAGGGACACGGAAAGGCATACCTCTCTTCATGGTGTGGTGTTCCCAGCACAGTAGTCTTTTGGAAACTGCGATCAGCCTTTGTTCTTGAGCCTCTTGTTGGGGCCTGTGGAAAGAGCCCTTCATCACTTTAGCGTTTTTGGGTGGTAGGATTAACTTCGGAGCCAGACAGTCTGAAGGGCTGCTTTAAAACACCGGGTAAATACTGCGGGTGGCTGAAAACTTACAAAACAAATGGTCTTCGGGAGCCAGCTTTGGGATTACTTGGGCAAAGCCCAGGACACAGGTGTGAGCTGGTGGGATGTTGCCAGGGCTTTGGGACCCCATTGTGGTTCCCAGACCAGCAGCATCAGTGTGGCATGGGAGTCTGTTGGAGCTTCAGAGGCTCAGCAGGCCTGGTGTACACTCAGGAAGTGGAGGCAGGAGGACCAGGAATTCAAGGTCATCTCTGTCTAAAAGAAAGTTAAAGGCCAGCATGACACCCTGAATCGAAAATCAAACCAAACCACACCACCAAACAAAGGAACAGCAGAAGTGTGGAGGCGCAGACCCTGCCCTGCTGCATGAGCTGCCTGTCAGGCATGACCTGGGGATTTTTGTATGTTCACTGAGTTTTGGTAAGCTCTGGCCTAGGCTGTTTCTCATTGTGATTTGGTGCTAGTGGCTCCCACAGTAGTGGGGAGTCCTTAGCTTGTCAAAACTCAGGCCAGGTTTCAAGTGAGCTAGAAGGTAGAAGCAGAAGCAGGTTTGGAGCTGAGCTACTCTCTGGCTGTATGTGCCGAGACCTACTTTGCTCTGAGCTTCTCCACAGGGTCCCAGTGTGCCTTCAAGCCTTCTAGTCCCCATTTCCTGAGCTGATTGATATGAATGGGACTCAGTGGGGCTAGCCACCAAGGATTATGAAAGCACCCAACAAAGATGAAGCCAAGTGGATGTCCACTCACATACCAGTGAATAAACTTAGTGTGGTGGGATACTCAGCCTTAGAAAGACAGGAAACTGTGACACACAGGAACCTGCATGAACCTCGAGGAATTATGTGGAGTGACATAAGCCAGTCATAGGAGGATAGATGATTCTTCTTACGTGAGGTTCTGAATGTTGTCGAAACCTTAACGCAGACCGCAGCATGGGTGGTTGCCAGGGCCTAGGAGCAGAGCATGGAGAATCTATGGGTGGGTACAGTGTTTCTTTGGCAATGGACGAGATAGTAGTTGCACAATGAGAATATACTCAATACTGCTGAATTGTATACTTAGAAATGGGTAAGATAGTAACCTCCTCCATGGGTCGTCTGGATCAGTCCTTGTGACAGGGGACCATGGATAGACTAGTAATCAGCCAGTAATCAGACGACCCATGGAGGAGGTTATCCAGTTGAGGGGGGAGGGCAGGGCAGTGGGGAATTGGGGATAACAACTCATTGTTTGCCCACTAAATAAATGTTGTAACTCATTATGGACAATTAAAAAAAATAAATAAAATAAAATAAAAAAAAAGAAATGGGTAAGATAGTATATTTTATTATATATATACATATATAAGTATATATATGATATCACAGTTTTTCTTTTTTGGTGTGTATAGTATATGAGGTGTGTAGTATGTGGGGTGTATGTATGCATGCCTTTATACACGAGTACAGAGGTCAGAGGAAAACACCATACTTCTCTGAGATGGAATCTTACAAAGCTGGAGCTTCTCTGTTAAGCTGGCTGCCCAGAGGTCCCCTATCTCTGCTCCCCGCCCCCCTCCAGCACTGGGATCACAGGCACGCATGACCATGCCCAGAGTTTCATGTGCGCTGGGGATCGAATTTTTGTCCTCATGCCGTTCCCCAGGCACACACTCACACTCACACTCACAGTTGTTTGAAAGAGCCACTGGGTGGATGGCAACAGGCTGGCAGGCAAGCAGGACGCTATTGGGAGCCACATGGCCTGGGCGGGCAGGGCAGCACTGTGTGACAGGTGTGGATTTTGGTAACTGGCTGGCAGAGGCAGGTGAGAGGCTTGGTGTGCATGGGGTGAGGTGAGGGACACGTCAGCAGTTGGGGGTCAGGAAAGTGGTCACAATGGTTGTCTCTCTTTCTGAGGCAACAGCAAAGGTCTCAGGTACTCTGCATCAGGACTACTGTGTGACCTCACTTCATGTCACCTCAGGGCCCTTGCACTGCTGTGTGACCTCACTTCATGTCACCTCAGAGCCCTTGGACTACTGTGTGACCTCACCTCAGGTCACCTCAGAGCCCTTCACTATTGAGGGCTTTTTCTCCTGGGACATTGTCACTAGCACCTGGGCTGGGAAGGCAGTGGGAGGGAGGGGTTGGGGTTTGTTGGTTTTGCTCTTGTTTTTCTTTTTCTTTTTTTGAGTTGATTTTGCTGTGTTTCCCAGGCTGGCCTCAAACTCTTGGCCTCAAGTGATCTCCTTCCTTTGCCTTAGAAGTTGAGTAGAGTCTGGTGAGATTATAAAGTCTGACTGCCCTTCCTAGCCCTTGAAATTGGGCCTTTAAATGTTTGCATGCATTTCGAAGGTTGCAGTAGCGATCATTAGTACTTGCTGTTCCTCTGTCTAGAACATTCTTTTCTTAGATTTTTATCTACATGGTTACTCCCCTTCCTCCAAGTCTCTGCTCAAATCCCACATTAGAGAGGCATCCTCTAACCCTGCTCTTGCGTGGTACGAGCTGTCTCCATCATTCTTACGCTCCAGCCCTTGTTATTTCCCCTATGACACTGTCACATCTGTATCCATCTGTCTGTTCACTCTCTGTCCCCTTCATGGACCATAGGCTCCAGCAGGGTACCCTTGTCTTGGTCAGTGTCATTTGCCCATTTATGCAGCAGATCTCCCTCAAGTGCCTCCTCTATACTGGGCCCATGGGCTACGCTGTGCCCTACAGCAGGTCTTCCGAGGTGTCAGTGGGTGGAGCAGAGAAGTAACTGAGGACTAAGCACTTGCGGTTTCAATCTGGGGGGCTAGGGAGTGGGTCCTGTGGAGAGGTCCCTGTGTTATTTTGCTGGGACCACTATAACAAGGCGTCACCAACAGAAGCACCTAACTAAGAGAAATGTCTGCCTTTGGGGATGGATCAGGGTGTCACGGGACCACGCCTCCTCTGAGGGGCTGCTCTTCTAACTACTGTACTGTACTGTGTGTGGCAGTATCTCTCCAGTCTTCACCTCATGTCTTCCGTCTGTGTGTCAGCTAGCATTTCTTCTTGTCAGGACAGTCATGCTGTATTAGGAGCCCACTACCATTATATAACCTCACATTAACTATCGTGTTTTTAGTGGTCCTGTTTCCCCGTGAGGTCATCGTCTGAGATTCTAAGGGTTTGGACTTCTTAAGAATTTTTGGTTCAACCCATAGCAGTGACCTTTAAATTAAAATTTGAGGGAGGCAAGTGTGTGAGCCCAGCAGGTATTTGACAGGGACAGTGTTCCAAGCCTGCGATGTCGCCATGCAAAGGCCTTAAGTCTGGGGTTGGTTCTCAGAAGAGACCAGTGTGTGGTGGGGTGAGAGCGTCATGTAAGGAAGTGGTCTGGACCACGGGAGGGTTTCAGCAGATGGTGATGAGACTTTAAAAATTTTAAATTTGTTGCACATTGAATCAATACAGATGCTATGAAAGGTATAAATTAAAAAGCAAAAATTGCCCCAAAACCTACTACTCAGGATAACTGGCATGACGTTTTGATGTCTCTGTCTTGAGATTTTCCCCACACTTATAAGGACACATGCACGCACACACAGGCAAAGCAATAGTATCACATTCTGCATGTTGTTTGGCAACTTTCATTCCCCACTTCACACTTTGCCATGGACTCTTTATGTTGTCAGGAAGTACAGATCCACATCACAATTTCATTCGACGCTCTAGGTGTTCTCCGCTTCACTTAACCAGGATTCTGTTGATGGACAATAATTGTATTGCTTTCAACTTTGGCTGTTAGGAGCATCCCTGTACATACATCCTTACACACTTCCCTAATTATTTCTGTAGGTTTTTATTCCCAGAAATAGAATTGCTGGACTAGGCAGTGTGCATATAACAACTTTTGATATATATTGCCAAATTGCTCTCTAGAAAGGTTGAAGCAATCCATATTCTCTCTAGCAATGAATCATTGCCAGATTTGCTGCTTCTCCCTGTCACACGGCCTATTACCAATCTTCATCATCCTTGCCAGGCTCCTAGGAAGGAACGAGCTCCTTCACTGTTACGTTCTTTGATTGCTAGTTGGCGTGTGAGCCTTTGATTGAACTTTTCATTGCACCCCTTTCTCTGATCCTCTGCTGAAATCTCAGGGCTCACCTGGGAAGAAGAAGAATGCTCAGCCATGATGGAGTGCTTGCCATGAGCCAAGCATGATGGGAGATCCAATCTCTCTCTCTCTCTGAAATAGGTAGATATCTTGCCTGGGTAACAGATGAAGCCAAGCCTTAGAGGGGTTCACTAGCTTGCTGAAAGCCACACAGCTAATAGTCCTCTCAGCTCTGGGGATGGGCATATGTACCCCCAAGCTCCTGAGGTCTGGGTCCCGTTAGAGAACGACTCTGCAATGTCTCCCATGAAAGTGTGCACTCACTGGCTTTGCTTGCTTGGCGCAGTGAGATCTGAGGACAGATCCATAGCCAGAGCCCTCTATGTCCCTGGCCAGTTCCCTACCATGACCGAAGCCTTGACTGAGACACACTCAGGCCTGAGCTGTACAACTGTCCACCAAACTTTGGTTTAAAGAAATGAGCAAGGCAGGCTTTTGCAAGCTACAGAATTGTGTGAAAGTAAATTTTGTTTTATATTAGAAGATTGAACATTGTAACAACAGCAATCTAAAAAGTTAAAACAAATTCATGTTACAAGGCATATTCCATTTTCTCCAGCCTAGAGGATAATATTTTTCTTAATACTGTGTAACATTTTCTTAGTGCATTTCCTCCTTGGCTGTGTCCCAGATTACATCCTTGTGATTTTGATAACATTGCTGCTTTGTTTAGACTCTGTTCTTTCTCTGTGGTTGTAATATGTCTTCTTTGTTAATAAATTGGCTATGCCGCTGGTTTAAAATCAATTTCTTAATAAGTTGAAATTTTGGTGGGAGGAAGCCTTGAGTTTACTTCCTTGGTCAAAATCCATGCATGCAGCAAGCTGTCTTCTATGGCTTTCTCTATCCCTTGAGCTTTCTTAGTTCTTAAAAAACAAGCAAACAAACCCACCCACTGTATTCACGCCATGAGTTCCTGCCTAATTGATGTTAAAGTTTGACCTTCTAAATGATTTCTAGAAATTTTGGTCTCATGGTTGTACTGGTTTTTGTTTTTTTTTTTCATTGAAGTTTCTATTGACTTTACTCCCTGGCAACCTTCACTTCATATTTCTTGCTGACTTCCCAGTCAGTGTACAGCTCCACAGAATATGCCTGCAGAAGATGTAGTTGGTCAGCCTGGGGAAAGGAGGCAAGCTGCAGATACACCACCCAGCCCCAGTGGCTTTCATTCTACCTGTAGCCGTAACTCCCCATGCTTGCCGTTCTCTGCCCCCTTTGCATTCTGTCTTACTCTGGGAATGTTGCTGACCTGGATCCCATGCTCTGTTCTTTCATCTTTGTCTCAGATTTTCCAATTTGAGCATGTGCAAAGACCACTGTGTGGAGGTCCCTTGTGTGCACATGCATGCCTTGTCCAGCTAGCATTTCTCTAGAACTCGCTACCATGTGTTGAGTGAGCACCCTGCTAGGTGTAGGGATACTACGTTAAACATGGCCCTCACAGAACTGTGGAGTAGGACAGAGAGTACATCAATATCTATCCAACAGAGTGCCATGTGCTGTGTGAGGGTGCTGCCATGGTGACAGGACAGCGTCCCTTGCTAGATGTAGATGCTTTTAGATGGGGTGTCAGATGGGGCTCAGTGCTAAAGAAGAACATTGTTGCAGTTATTTATTGCTGTATAACAGATCGCTCCAAGATGCAATGGCTCTAAACAGCAGTGATTTAGTTGCCATGATGCTGTGGGTCAGGGATTTGGAACTTGTTTGGGGTCATTCACTTAGCTGCATCGCACTGGTGCCAGAGGGTCTGAGGAGGCTTCACTCATATGTCTGGTATCTAGATATTCTTCTTCAGGTCCTTCCTCTCTTTCCATGTGGTCAGCTTGGGCTTCCTCTTAGTATTGAGGTCCCCTGGTAGCAGGTAGCGGGAGTTCATTCTGGGCAGCTGAGGGATGAAGAGGAAATGGCCAGAGCTCCTAAGAGCCTGGCATCAGAAGTTTCTGAAAGAAGCAACCAGAACCTTGACTTGGCTGCATTTAATTGGTTAGAGCAGATCCCAAGGCCAGCCCAGATTCAGGGGACAGGAGAGAACGGGGCTACCCATCACTGGGTGGAAGAGTATGCACCTGTGACCCGACGAAGTCATCTTTGGAGATGAGCTCCCACAAGACAATACAGTTGAAGATACTGGACAGATTACTGGAGAGAGTGCTCTGAAGAGAGGAATAGGCAGCAGTCATGGGCATGGTGGGAGCTAAGGAAATGGAATGTGCACTTCCTACCTGCCGGCAAGATTCTAAGCACTTGACACATGTTAGTTGTGTTAAGCCATTCGATCCTGACAACAGTCCTATCAGGTGAAGTTATTAACTCCAAAGAGAGAGACGAGGAAACCGGTACACAAAGAGACAGAGCACATCACATAGTAACAGAGAGGGGACTCAAGCTCCACACCATCTTTGGTCACAAAGGATAGCTCTCCTTTTCTGAAAGTGACTAGTATGGTTGTGAGCAGGTGGGTGGGAGGGGGCTGCTGTCGAGGAAGTGATGTCCAACAGCCTGTTTTGTGCGATGGGGTTGGAACAGTGTGGCCCCTGTAGAAAAGGTGGCTTAGAATTCTAGAAACTGTGGCTCATTGAAGAAGGATTACAGAAGGGAGCTGCAGAGGAGAGTGGGGTGATGAGGGCCTGGAGAGCTGAGCAGTAGCACCCCTTGTCCTGTGGAGAGGCAGCTGCCCCATGTTGGGGCAAGGCAGGTCCATCATGGGGCTGATCCCACAGTGGCTCCTTCCTTCATCCCACGACAGGAGTTCGATGGTCTTTTTTCTGCCCGGCTGTTGTGACTACATGGCAAGATTTCCCCAGCAGCACCCCAGCCAAAGCGGCCCTTCCATGTTAGATTTGAAAAGAAGAGTCCCCTTGTGTGGACACTACAGACTTCATTTAATCTTTACTTGGGCACCCGTTCAGTGTTCAAGTCTTGAAGTTTCCCTTAGTTGTTTATAGCTATGATTTTGTAATGGTCTTTTATTTTTAACTTTTTTTTGGTGTGTATAGTACGGGTGGTTGTATAGTGTATGCCTGCATGCATGTGTAGATGTGTGTGCCCCATGTACTCATGTGCAGAGGCTGTAGGAAGATGAGTGCCTTCCTCTGTTGCATTTTGCCTTATTTCCCTGAGACAGAGTCTCTCATTGAGTCTAGAGCTCCTCGTTGGTTTACTGACTGACCAGACAGCCCCAGAGAGTCTCCTGCCTCAGCTCTCCTCCCTCCCCCAACCAGCAGTGGAGTTGTAGGCATATGTGGGTCTCATGCTTGCATTGCAAGTGCCCTAATGTGCTTAGCCATCTCCCCAGCCCCTGAGTAGGCTAATTTCCTACAAGAGGTGAATTAACATGCACCCAGATTTTTAGAGTACTATGAAGGTCATTTGGATAAAAAGATTATGTATGAGAATTGTTGGTTGTAGTGCAAAAACAAATCCATATTTGTCAGGTAGTGTACTTTGTACATCTACCTGTGTGGGAATGGTTGAGGGTCAGCTAATCTGTTTGAGTATCTTGAATTTTTGTTGAATAATCCTGGGGAAACCCACTCCCCACTGTAAAGATGAAAGCAAGCCTCTTTGGACCCAGGAGAGAAGCAATCGTTGATGTGGGAGTAAAAAAACAAGTCACTGAACCAGGAGAGTGGGAAACACAGTCTTAACCACAATCTTAGACAAGGCTGTCATCATGGGAGGTATGTGAGAGATTGCTAAATAGCTCCTGAATCATAGAACTTTATATCTTGGGAGCTATATAAATATTCGTTCTACTTCTGTGGCTCTGACAAGATGCCCTAGAGTCCATGGCTTTAGGATTCAGGCAGTAGGAGTTAGATCCTGTTCTGACAGAGTATATCCAACAGGATGAATGTCAGCCCCTTTTTATTCTGTTTGTATTTCAAATTCTGCAGAGGGAGCTGGGACTCCAGAGTGACCATCCCTTGGCCAGGAGCACATGCAGATGTACAAGGGTGATTAAATATATGGGTGCTGCTTAGACAGAAAGGAAGGCTGGATAGATAGTAGAGTGTGGATCAAGGAGAGAGGAGGGGGGCAGTAGAGATCAGGAGTCAGCGAACGGCCATGGGCTGCCACAGTTCCGTGCTTTCACAAAGTGCTGGCTGGACTTTAAGATAGGACTTGGGTTCTGCTTGGGTTTCATTGCTGGGCCTCTTGGTTATATTCCTTGCCAGCGTGTTGACTAAGTTCATCTCATCAGAAGGACACTGTGATGCCCCTGTCTGGTTCCATCTCCACTTTCCTCCATGTTCCTGGATGAGTGGAGCAGCCCTTCTCCTGCCTCGATTTTTGCCTCACCTACTACTGTGGACATTTGGTTCTCCGCAGGGAGAACTCTGCTGAACTGTTTTCTGCCTTTGAGCTTTGTATACACTGTTCCTTCTTCTCAAATGCCCTTTCTCTCCTCATCTGCCTGATTTTACTTATCCCTCAGAACCTCAGGCCATGCATCCTCTCATCCAGAAAGGCTTCCAGAAACAGAAAGGCACCCCTATCATAACACTGATCACTGGGTCCTTATTTCTAACTAGATTCAAAACTTCCTGAGAATAGGAAATTTTGTCTTATTCACTTTGTGTTCTTGCCAGTTTACACCATGATGGGTTCAGAGTAGGTCCTAATTGAATTTTTTTTCTCAAGGTAGGGTCTCACTCTAGCCCAAGCTGACCTGGAATTCACTATGTAGTCTCAGGCTGGCCTCGAACTCACGGTGATCCTCCTACCTCTGCCTCCCAAGTGCTGGGATTAAAGGCATGCACCACTACGCCTGGCAAGATCTCATTGAATTTTTGATGAATTTTTGGAGAATTTGGATGAATTACTAAATGAATGAATGGAGGAGGGAATGATTCTATGATTGAACAGTTAAATGGATAAATGATTGTGTGCATGATGGAATGAGCTGGAACAAGGAATGACTCGGTAAGTTCAGTGTGGCTGTGGCTTTTCTCAGGCTCCTGAGCTGCTATGTAAAGCTGAGCTTCTTGTATATTCCACCACCGCCTCTTACCTACTTTCTCCTCCTGCATCCAAGTCCAGACGGCTTTTCACACCCTCTCTTCTTTCTTCACATTGTTACCAATTAGTTTCAGGGGTGTTTCAGTTACTTTCTCATTGCTGGAACAAAAGTATTTATTTTGGCTTATAGTTTTGAGAGAAGGGTCCATCATGGTGGGGAAAGCATGGCAGGAGCAGACAACCAGCCTTGTATCTTCACGTCAATCAGCAGGCTGGAAGTGGGGCTGGGCTATCACACTCCAAGGTCTACCTACTCCATGACATACCTCCTTCAGCAAGTCTCCACCTCCTAAAGGCCTTCCAAACTCACCAAACAGTGCCACCAACTGGGAGCCCAGTATTCACACATGAGTCTCTGGGGTACATTTTACATTCAAACCACCACAGGAGCCACTCCTTGAGGTTGGGCCTCACAACTGCTTCTTTGTCCCAGACTCATCCTGTGGTGGATGTAAACCTCCAGGGACAGTTGGCTATCAGCCTGACCTGCAAACTGTCACCACAGAGTTCCCTGCATGCTGATTCCTTCTGTGGAGATAGGAAAGTTTATTAGTCTCTGGTGATAGGTGATATTCATTTCTAGACACTTTGGAAAATACGGATATATATTTAGAAGAAAGTAGCCACCTTTACTTCTAGCACCTAGCAGTAACTGCTTCATAAACAATTGAGTGCACATCTTAGTGGTCTTTTTAAAAATGCACATGGGGAGGGATGGAGAGATGGATCAGTGGTTAAGGGACTTGCCTGCAAAACCTAATGACCCAAGTTCAAGTCCCCAGTGCCCATGTAAAGCCAGATGCACAAAATGGTACATGCATACGGAGTTCTTTTGTAGTGGCAAGAGGCCTGGTGCATTCATTCTCTCTCTCTCTCTCTCTCTCTCTCTCTCTCTCTCTCTGCTTGCAAATAAATAAAAAAACTTTTTAAAATTCACATGGGGCCGGGCATGGTGGTGTACGCCTTCAATCTCAGCACTTGAGAGGCAGAGGTAGGAGGATCATTGTGAGTTCGAGGCCAGCCTGGGACTATAGAGTGCGTTCCACGTCAGCCTGGGCTAGAGTGAGACCCTGTCTCAAAAAGTTAAAGAAAAATGCACATGGGTGCATATATAATCGTACTTTTTTCATAGAAATGGGATTGTATGATTGATAGAATTTTGCATTTTCCAATTTTCATTCTATTTTAAACACTTTCCACATTCTTTAAAATATTTTAAAATGAAAGCATAATACTTACTTATAGGGCAGAATTTTCCAAGCCCTTTCTGAATTATTACTGTTTGATGGTAAGGCTCAAACCCCAGGCCTTGCACTTGCCTGGCAGCTGTGCAATCCTGTTAGAAGCCTCTTCATGCACAGCTCTTTGAGCTTCTGGTCATTTCCTCCAGGATGGTTTTAAAGAAAGATACCAGCTGGATGAGAGAGGATACACTTGGGAGAATAAAAGCCCTGCGTCTGTGTGCAAACCAGAGAACTTTCCAGGATAACTGTTGGAGGAAAGGCCCTGCGATGCAATCTCAGAAACGGGTTTGTAGTTTTTAGAGTTGAGAAGTTTCCAGAAGGTGTGACTGCTGCTGTCTGGTTAAGCTTTGCCTCATCTCATAAATGTGAACATGGTTTAGCCACCTGGGAGTCTGCCTACCTCTGATGACCCAGAACTGGAGAGTTGGGGTGTGGATGCCTGGGGAATCTTAGCTGCAACTGGTGGCAAGAGGCCAGCACTGTCGTTCACCGGGCCTGATGACATGGCCTGGAGTAAAAGGACCAGAGCTGAGGAGAAGAAATGGAACAGCCCAGTCGACTTTTCTTCTCTTTGACCCTTCTTTCACCACAGCTGTATTTAGTGTCTCTTTTCTAACTGTTCCCAACTTGAATTACAGTGATTACTTGATTTCCAAAATTGTGCTTAAAATACATATAGTATAAAATTTAACCATCGTAACCATTTTTAAGTATAGGGGTCAGTAGTGTTAAGTACCTTCACAAGCTCTTTGATCTTAAAAGCTGAAACTCTATCTCCATTAAAAAACAACTCCCTGCGCCCCTACTCCCCTTGCCCTGGAAACTACCTCTCTACTTTTTGTTTTTATGAACTCAGCTCCTCTGGTCCCCCAGATAAGTAGAATCATATAATACCTGTCCATCAATCACTAGCTCATTCTTTTAAAAAATATTTTTAGGGCTGAAGAGATGGCTTAGCAGTTAAGGTGTTTGCCTGCAATGCAGAAGGACCTGAGTTCAATTCCCCAGTGTCCATGTAAAGCCAGATGCACAAGAGGGCGCATGTGTCTGGAGTTCATTTGCAGTGGCTGGAAGCCCTGTTGTGCCCATTCTCTCTCTCTCAAATAAATAAAATATTAAAAATATTTTTATTTATTTGAGAGATATATATGGAGAGAGAGAAAAAAAAAGTATGAGTGCACCAGGACCTCCTGCCATTGCAAACAAACTGTAGACACAATGTCACATTGTGCATCTGGCTTTATGTAGGTACTAGGGAGTCAAACCGGGGCAGTTAGGCTTTGCAAGCAAGTGCCTTTAACCATTGATCCATCTCTCCAGTCTATCGCTGACACATTTAATGTGTCCTCAAAGTTCACTTTTGCTGTAACTTGTGCCACAATTTCCTTTCTTTTTAAGAGTACATAGTATCCAGTTGTATGTACAAACCATATTTTTATATGTATGAACACATTTAAAATTATTTAAAATTTATTTATTTATTTATTTGAGGGAGAGACAGATAGACTGACTGAGACTGACAGAGATTGACTATGGATGTGTCAGGGCCTCTTGCTGTTGCAAATGAACTCCACATATATGTGCCACTTTGTGCATCTGGCTTTATGTGAGAATTGAACCCAGGCTGGCAGGCTTTGTTAGCCAGATCTTCAGTCACTGAGTCATCTCTCCGGCCCATAGACACAAGTTCGTCCGTCCGTCCTTCCTTCCTTCCTTCCTTCCTTCCTTCCTTCCTTCCTTCCTTCCTTCCTTCCTTCCTTCCTTCCTTCCTTCCTTCCTTCCTTCCTTCCTCTCTCTCTCTCTCTCTCCCCCTCCCTCCCTCCTTCCCTCTCTCTCTTCTTTCTCTCTCTCTACTTCCTCCCTTCCCCTCCCCTCCTTTATTTTCTTGACTTTTCTTTCTTTTTCTTTTTTATTTTTGAGCCAAAGTCTCACTCTAGCCCAAGATGACCTGGAATTTACTCTGTATCCCCAGGCTGGCCTTGAACTTAATGTGTAGCCAAGGATTACTTTTTACTCCTGATTCTCCTGTCTCTACCTCCCAAGTGCTGGGATTACAGGTGCATGATACCATGCCCAGCCAACAGTCTAGATATCTTCAACTTGGGGAGCGGGGAATGTTGGAATGGATGGGTCAAGAGTGTGTGGTACTCATGAAATGTTTAGTCTGTTTTGTTTTATTGTGTGGTATTTGTATAGTGTGGAAGATAGATGAAAAAGCTTATGAACTTTAATGAAAAACTTTTAAATTTTTATTTCTTAAAAAATCCTACTTGAATTCATGGTGAGTGTCTTCCTAGGAACATGGACTTTCCTTCTGAGTTTAGCACATTTCCTGTAGTATACCTTCTTTGCTAATGTGGCTTTCTTCATTTTATTTAATATGTTTCATTTCATTTTTTAAAAATTTCATTCCATATTTTTTAGCTTGAATTTTTTTGGGGGGCTGAGTTTCATGTAGGAGAGTGACTGATTTTATTTATTTATTTATTTTATTTTATTTTTTTTAAATATTTATTCATTTTCAAGCAGAGAGAGAGAGAGAGAAAGAGAGGAGAGAGAGAGTGAGAGAGTATGAGCACACCAGGGCCACCACCTTGTGGGTCTGGCATATGTGGGTACTGGGGAATTGAACCCAGGGCCTTAGGCACTGGAGGCAAGTGCCTTAACCGCTGAGCCATCTCTCCAGCCCGAGAGTGACTGATTTTTAAAACGTTTCTTTTAGAATTTAGTACTTTGATAATTTTTGCCTATTATTGCTATACTTGAAAGAAAGAGATGAAACTCCTTAGAAAACAAGGGTGATTCTGAGCAGACCTCTGACGTAATAAGATTTGATCACTCCTCCCATTACAGGGCTGCTGACTCGTGTGTCCTGCGGATGGGTCCTGTTATTTCCATGGTTGTGATTCTTGGTTCCCACTAACTATTCTGTCTAGACTTGCTTGCCTGTTATGTTTTTCAAGTCTTCTCATTCCACATTTTATTATTTTATCAAGGATTTCAGTTTACTAGAGACGGTCTTTGTTTTAAAGGTCTTCTAGAAACGTCTAGGATTTTCCCAAGATGATCCCAAAGTAACAGAAGTGATAAGAGCAAGAACTAGTCTCAGTGCCAAGTGCAAATTTCAGTGAGTGAAAATGGGTTTTTGGACTAAACAACTGGAGTGTAAATATTTTGCTAAAGAAGGCCCATTAGGCAATTATTCTAGTAGCAGCTTGGCTAGTGCTCCAGGCCCTGGGGATTCGCATCGATTTAATTAGGAGTGGTCTGCACAACGATCACTTGATACATAGAGTCCTCGGGTCATTCCTGGGCATTGTGTTTTTTCTGCTTCGCACTAACTGAGGAGATAAGGAACTAGAAAGCAGAATGCTTTTTATTTGTTCTCAGATTATTTCCCTTCTGGGTTCCTGATTACTACAGTGGCTTCTTGCCTGGCTTTTATTTTGTGTGTCTAATGTTCCATAGACCCTGGATTTTTACTCTTTGGGCTATATAATTATCAGTGGCAATCACTAGCTGACTTTAGCGCAGAAGGCTCATCATGTTAGTCTATAGCTCCTGATCATGCAGAATAGAATCACTGGAGAAAATTTAAATTCTTTGTCACATTGAGTTTGAATTGAGTGAGGCAGTCAAATGTTCTGGTGTTCCTGACCTGCTTCAAGGTTACCTTTCCTGCACTGGGGTGTGTGCATTCTGACCCTGACTTGGCTGAAAACAGGACCATTTGACTCAGGCTTGGGGGAGATCCCAGCCCAGTCTGTCTAACTGTGGAGGCTTTTCTGTCCACGCTCTTGGCACGGGAGCCAGACTGATGGAGTGAAACAAAGCAGTTGTGTTCTGTAACATTTATCAAGATAATGCTTTACCGTCAGCTCATGAAGCGCATTTAAATTTCTGGCTCTTTCTAATGAGTTTATGTGTATGGGTACATGTGGAGGTCAGAGGACAACTTCAGATGTTAGTCTCAGGAACACTGTTCACCTCCTTTTTTTAAAAAGATATTTTTTTACTTAATTATTTGCAAGTAGAGAGAGAGAGAATGGGTGTGCCAGGACCTCCAGCCACTGCAAATGAACTCTAGATGCATGCAAAACTTTGTGCATCTGGCTTTATGTGGGTACTTGGGAATCGAACACAGGTCCTTAGGCTTTGTATGCAAGCACCTTAACCACTAATCCCTATTTATCTCATTTTTGAGACAGGGTTTCTTGTTGACCCGAAGCTTACTAATTAGGCTAGACTGTCGGGCTGCTGATTCCCAGGAATTCTCCTGTCTCTGCCTCCCCAGTGCTGGGATTACAGGAATGTACCACACACCCGGCATTTTATGTAGGTTCTGGGGGTTGACTCAGATCGTCATGCTTGCAAGGCAAGCACTTTATCCACTGAGCTATTTCCCTTGGCCCCATGTTCCTGGCTCTTGTGTAGACTTGTATGTGTGTACTTTTCCCTGCAATTTGCTCATTGTGATGATAGAATTTCCAGCTCAGGAAAATTTGCTGATTAGTGTTTTATGAACTCATATTGGCTCTGAATGATCTCAGGGGAATGACTTGAGTTTTTGGTGCTTTTTCAACTCTGTGCTCATGTTGAGTAAGGAGCTGTGTTGGGGAAGAAGGTAGTCTATCCACCTGGAGTGTGACTGAACTGCAGAGGCCAGTGAAAGACTCCTGGGGCCAGCTTGTGTGAGCAGAGGGGACTCAGGGGAGGGATGCCTGGGGCACATTCAAGGAAATGCCCAGGGAAGAGAGCAGGAGAAATCCCAGTGGGGCTGTGAGGGAGCAGTTCCAGGAAGAGAAGATCTGGGGTGTTGTGAAGGCCAGGGGGAGAGCAAGACCCGAATGGAGGGAAGCCTCCAAGGGCCTGCATTCATTCCATGATGCCTTGGTGGGATTCAGGAGACTGAGAAGGGAAGGTGTGCAGGTCTGGAGAGGAGTGGCCCACGTGATCCTGGGGATGCAGCAATGATGATGGGGGTGAGTGACAGATAGGCTGAGGTGAGTGTGTAGGTGGTTAGAGACCTCATGTAAGATGGTGCTGGTAAATTCAGCTAAGTAGGAGAGAATCTGATGGAGCCTGTGGCTTCAGCTGTGGGGAAAGCTGGTGGGCAGGAAGGAGCTGTAGGGAGGGAGGAACTGCCTAGGCACTGGACTCCATACGGGCCCGGCAGGTTTGCAGTGCCTGGCCGGAGCCGGGGAAGTGTCCCTCCAGGAGCCATGTGATTCAATGAGTTGCCACTTTTTGAAGCAGAATTAGAACTGGTTGTTCTTGCATCGAATGACCAGGGTCCTCTAAGGCACTTAAATGTAACCCAGACTGCAGGGGTGGTTTCCAGTGGAGCAGCTTTTCAGGAATCAGTCTCATTGCCAAAGTAAAGCTCAGAAGTGTATTTTCCTTTCTTGGAGACTTACAAGGACAGAGAGCAGATTAGAGCACTCTTTCCCTTTGTGATCAGCTCACTTAAGTGACTTTCAAATGATGTTGGGATCTGTTAGAAGTGTTTGAAGGATTTAGCAAATTTGATTGGAACTTAAGTTTTGAAATTATATATACAAGTTCAGGAATTTCTAACTTTTCAAATAAAAGTATTGCATAAGTATATAGGTATATATGAAAAAGTCCTCACGGGATGCAGTTCAGTGAATTTCCCCGTTCCCTGACATCCAGCCCAACCCTCTCTCATGATGACTGTCTTGATTTCTAACAGCTGATGTAATGAATGAAGGGGGGTACCATCACACTTGCTTCCTGGCCATTATTATATTTTTCTTTTTCTTTTTTTTTGAGGTAGAGTCTCACTCTGATCAAGGCTAACCTGGATCTCACTCTGTTGTCCCAGGCTAGCCTCAAACTCACATTGATCTTCCTACCTCTACCTCCCGAGTGCTGGAATTAAAGGTGTGTGTACCACCATGCCCAGCTGTCTCTCTTTTTTAATGTGTGTGTGTGTGTGTGTGTGTGCACTTGTATGTGCATGTATTTGGAGGCCAGAGGTTGGTGTTGAGTAGCTTCCTCACTTGTTCTCCACCATATTTATGGAGACAGGGTCTCACTGGACCCAGAGCTGGCTGATTTGGCCTGTCTAGCTTGCCCTGGGTGGGGATCCTCCTCTCTCTGCCTCCTGAGTGCTGGCATTCAGGCATGTGCCACCACACACAGCACTTATGTGGGTACCTTGGATCTGCACTCAGGCCCTCCTGCTTGTTTGACTGAGCCATCTCTGTAGCACCTTTGGGAGTCTTCTTTCCAGCTTGGGCCTGAAGAAGTGGCTTAGTTGGCCTGCAGACAGAGTTGTCAATGTTAAAAACTAAGTCTTCTTTTGGGATACTGGAAGCATGGCCCATAGAGTCTGTGTTGCTAAAGTTAGCAGCATGCAGTCCTTCCTTGAGTCACCACCCTTCTTGATGACGCTTGTCCTGGGCCGCCTTCCCTTTGTCGTTGGAGGTCTTAAGACACAAATCTCATGAATCACCCGAGATTGCAAAGTAGCACTTTAAGAAGCCTTGCCATTTTCACATCCATACCTTAGGGTCTTCTCAGGACTAAGCAGCCTGCATTCTCTGCCACAGGTCACACTAGCTTCCACCAGAATCAGCATGACTTATTTAGTAATCTAACTTCCCCTGTAGGCCATACTTATTTAATGAGGCAACCTTCCTACCCTGTCAACCAGCTCCTTGATTCCCCTTCTAGAAGGACATCAGTGTCCTATGAAGCCTTCTCGAAAGACTTAGTGCAAGTAACAATGCTCATCCATGTGCACAGACATCTCACCATTCTGAGACATTCCTTTTTTTTTCATTTAATAACGTGTCTTAGAGAATATTCCATGTCAGTACTTACTTCTATTGTGTCTAATAGTCCTTCTAAAGGAATTTTAAGGTAATTGTATACTTGAGATCAAGGGTGTGCCCCCTAGTTCACATAAAGCTCCACCCCTCCCTAACACCTGCCTCTCAGCTGCAGCTTCATTTGTGTGTGTGTGTGGGTCTACGTGCATGTTATGCATGTTCACTTGTGTGGGGTGCATGTGTGCTTGTGCACATGTGTATATGTAGGAGCCAGAGGTTGATGTGGGGTATCTTCCTTGATCACTGTCCACTTTACTAAGACAGGGTCTTTCACTTGAATCCAGGGCTTGCTGATGTGGCTTGTCTAGCTAGCCAGCTTGCCCCGGAGCTTCCCTGTCCCACCTTCCCAGTGCAGGAATTACAAATGGGTCATCATACCCACCCAGCATTTACATGGGTGCTGGGGGTCTGAACTCGGGTCCTCATGCTTGTATGGTAAGCATTTTACCAACTGAGCCATTGCCCTAGCTCACTGCTAATGTCCTTGGTGCTCCCTGCCTATCCTCTGGAGGCATTGCAATGGCACTGATCCTGGCATCTTTCAGTATTGACCTGAGGCCTCCCCCCAGTGAATTTCACACTATTTTGGAATCCCCATTGCCCTTGCAACCACACTTGTTACCCTTAAGATTTTATAAGTTCCTGTGCCTCTCCTTTTGTGTCTCTGTGGAACCTGATGATCTTCTTGGAACCTAGTAGATGCTCACACATCTGGCCTTCATGATGTCAGGGTTAGTTGGCCCCTTGAGTGCCGGTTAAGTTGTTAGCAAGGTTGCATTAGCTTCAGTGGCACATCTACAAAGTGGAACAGTACAGAGATTAGCAAGGTCCTGGAAGGCTTCACTAGAACATTTCTTTATTGTAACTGTGTAATGAGAGAGCCAGTGGAATCAGCTTTTGGTCTCTACAGTGGGGTGTGAGAAGATATTAGAGCTTCAATGTACTTTTAAAAGTATTTGGT
>PVHP010010813.1:0-46468 GCA_004024765.1 Zapus hudsonius | reverse complement strand
CAGGAAGACTGGGATGAGTACTAAGATATACAGGATACCTTGCCACAAGGACTAATACAGACAGCCCACAGAGGAGGATATACAACTGATCAGGGATGGGGAGGGGGGGAATTGGGGAATTCGGGATAACAACGCATGGTTTGCCCACTAAATAATGTAACACATTATGGACAATAAATATATATTAAAAAAAAAACACCTTTTAACCCTTGAAAAGGAGAAAATAAGATTACAGAAATTCTAAAAATAAAAAATAGTGATAATAATAATAATAATTGCAACAGTGATCAGAGAAAATACAAATTTCTGAGCACATCCCTGAAGATAAAAGATGAAAGTTTCATGAATCCAAAGTTCTGGTGGTTCTTGGTGCACAAATCATGAGATTATAGAGGAGTAGCCCAAGGAAATGGGATTCTCTTATAGTTTAAGAATGCTTGGAGGATTTTCACATCTGACCAAGGTAAAGTAGCAGGACCTGATGTATTATTCCTCTCCAAAAAACTTGAAAACTAGATTAAATGTGAAAGAATGGTGCAAAGGGCAGTGGTTACTGAGAGCTGGGAAACAAATGCGATGTGTCCTGCAATTGCCCTGGACAAAGTTTCTAGGATTCATTCAGGAAAAGCCCTTGATTGAGTAGAGTGGAGAGGCTGGGGGCAGAAACCTTCATGGGCAGTAGCCTGGAGGAGGGTGAGCTGTATAGAAAACACTAGAGATCTGCAGAGAGTCCTCAAAAACAGAGCTGAGTACCCACAGTGCATGTAAGATGAATATCAACCTTATTGAGTTGTCAAGATTAAAGTTTATGATACTGATTCATGTCAATCCCCATATGTAGATGACAAATTAAAAACATTAAAAAGACTCAATAAGTATAAAAATGCTGCCTACACAAAGCTGTAGGCAATATAAAATGATTAATGAGTATCAGTTTAGGACAGTAGTTCAATACAGCATTAATATCCTGGGCATTTTTCTTTTTTAAAATAGCGATCTTGAGACAAAACTTTTCTATAACTTGAAAACCATTCGAGCATCCATTTTGGGAGAATGGAGAACATCAAATGTTTCATCTACCAGTATTTGGAAAGAAAGAGTAGTCTTATGTGCTTTCTGCTGCCCTGAATTTATTCTCAGTAACACTCAGTGGTCACAACAAAGCATTCAAATATGACTTTGTATATCTGAACTGTCATGGCTAGAACTACACAGGAGAAAATCATTGCCAGACGTTCTGGTTCTCTTCTCTTATTTAAAACCAACTTAACTCAACTCATCCTTCAGTTTCCTGCCTGCATATGCTCACTTCCAAAGCAAAGTATCCACACACTACTCTTAAGTCCCCAGCTCCATTTACCCTATTTACAGTATCTATGACATATTTTCTTTTTCTTTTTGTATTTCTTCCCAAGGTTTTGCAAACTCCATAAAGATAGGAGACATTTTTATCTTATTCATTTCAATAACTTTTGCACTGATCATACACTTTTAATGTTATTTATTTACGTGCAAGGAGAGAGAGAGAGGGAGGGATGGAGGGAGGGAGAGGATGTGCAAGGACCTTTAGCCACTGCAAGCAAACTCCATGTGCCATTTTATCTGGCTTTAAATGGGTACTGGGGAATTGAACCTGTGTCATTAGGCTTTGTAGGCAAGTGCCTTATCTGCTGAGACATCTCTCCAGCCTCTGATCACAGTTTTTGACACAACACTGGTTACTTTATAAATATGGAGTAAATGAATGTGTACATATCTAAATTCCCTAATAGATATGCAGTTTAAAACATAGAACCAAAGGTAGCCATAGAATCTGGATCTATTGTAGATACCAGAGAACATGCAAAAACTTGCCTTTGCAGCACTGGAAAGAATGGTGTTATTTGCAAATCTAAATCAACCTTTCTGACAATGGCAGTCACCTTTGATGGTCAAAGACCATCCAGGTGAGCATGGCTTTGGAGCAGCTAGGGATCCATAATTCATGGCTGCACACTGACTCTGCACATATTCAGATGCAAATAAACAAACTTGTAGAGAACCAATCAGAGCTCAGGTTAAGCACTGGACACTGTGTCGCATAATTCCACTTATTCATTATGGGACAAGGTGCTCACTTTTATTATCAATACAAAAGATGTAACTGAAGCAAGTGGCATTGCTTGTGTGTGAAAGAATCAGAAACATACAAAGACTGTAAGCTTGCATATCAGGGGTCAAGTTTAGAAAGTAAAGCACAGTGATTTGATGGTGATCCAGGGTTTTTTCACAAGGGTGAGAGCTGATCTTCATGTGTCCTCAAACTAACTTATTGGTGGCATGTATTATGGCTTAGTGGGTTTTTTTAATTGGCATTTACTTGATATCAAACATGAGTTATTAAGGTTCTCAAAGTCTCATTTTCCTCTTAGGCAAAATAAAAATAGCAGGGGCCTTGTATTTATGTTGTGATCACTTGGGGAAGAAATAAGATGCCCACATAGCAGTCACATCAGATTAACACAGCATAGCAAAGTTTAAAGGAACTGGAAATACAGTTGGCTGCTTTCTTTCCCTGTTACTATTTTTTCTAAGCAAGCTTTGTTCTCTCTTTTCATTTGGGGCTGTATAACTTAGAGTTAAGTATTCCTGCATTCCTTCAACCCTAGTAAAATTATCCTAGCAACTTCATAGAATTCTGTTTAACTTCATACATGCATAATGAAAAGCAAATCATGTTCTCAGAAAAATAAGAGCTGCTTATGCCAAAACTGTTGTGCCAAGGTTGCTATTAAAACTGTGTGCAAACTCAAGAAGGTTGGATAGAAACAATATTGAACTTGACTTTGTATACATCTTCACATTAATTACTATTATCATTCCTGGTTTGTAACTCACATTAACAAAATGAAGATCATGAAAGTTTCTTAAATTCTTCAAATTATCAATAGATATGTCTCAAAGTATTTTCTCACATAGGAATGTTTACAATCAGTTTTGTTTTTTTTTTATTTAGTTATTTGGGATAAGAGTGAGAGAGAGAATAAATATAAGTACACTAAGGTCTCTTGCCCCTTCAAACACACTTCAGACATATGCAATACTTTGTGCATTTGGCTCTATTTTGGTACTGAGGAATTGAACCCAGAATAGAAGGCTTTGCAAACAAGCATCTTTAACCATGGAACCATCTCTTCAATCCCTCATTTGTATTTCTAAACAATGGTTTTATTTCTGAAAACTCATACTATATTGTTAACTAAAATGATGACCGATGGAATGTTTTTCTTTTACAACACAAACTATGGACTCATCTTGGGCTTTCAGAAGTGCAATACTTATGGCACTTATGGGAAATTAAAATATTTGCTATTTCCACCTCAGAAAAAAAACACATATTTATGCATTCACAAGGCAGAAAACAATTTTTTGTGATATTGCTTAGTCTGTTACTGTCAGCAGCACAGAGACATAAGCATTGCAAGAATTTGAAGAAACATCAAAATACTGGAGGTAAGTCAACTTGTCATTTTTTCCTCTTTAACAAGGTTGGGTCATAGTGAGGCAGAAAAACATTTTCGTTCTTTATTATGTTATACCCTGATCATAAGGCCTAGTTTCAGATCCATTATGTTTATATAAGGAACTTCAAACACCTGTTTCCTAATTTGGATTGATCAGAACATCTCAAGACATCTGCCCAACTTGGTGCACTGGCCCAGGATGTCTAATAACTTTTGAGAAGAGAGACAAAGATTTATTGGGTAAGGCAGAGAACTACCTGTAAAATCATGAGGTTTTAATAGGATCAGTCCTATAGAATGCAGTAAGAACTATAAGCAACATTCAAATAAGTCCCTTGACTAAAGGAAATTATAAGAAATTGTTATGTGTCAGAATCAATATATTTTTCTTGGAATAATGGACAGAATTGTTAATCTCAAATTTTGATTATTAGATTTCTAAAACTAAATTTTCTATTTGGTGTGGTCTAGAAGTAATGTAGAATGTTGTTTTCTCAAAGCTCTTTTTCACGTTTCAGAATAACTACAATTTTGCTTTCTCAAAAAGGTGTGAACTCTAAAGAGAAGCAGCACATGTCTGGTCATGGTTTAATGGAAGGAAAAAAGGTAGGTTACTGACAAGCTATGCTGAGGAGAGCAGGGACTACAGGAATTTCCTCGATGTTTCAGACTTAGGACTTTTATTCCTGAGTACACCCCTGCTTCAGCAATCGGCTCACCATAATGAAATCTCATGATGATGTAATTGAAAGGACCCCAAGGGTATTTTAAGTGCTAGCACTAAATACCGTAACCTTGGGATTTCATCTTTCATCTAGGCAATCCAACAACACTGAACATTGCATGATAATCAAAAAAAGTGTGCTTGGAAGGACAGAGTGTGTGATTGGATACTCCTTACTTCAGATGCACATTTAAAAGTTAGTGTTAGCTCTTTCAGGAGGCAATGCTTTCCAAGTACTCTGAAAGCTCTTCTATCTTTGCCTCTTTACTCTCTGTATCCCACTAACAAGAAATATGAAAATAAGTCTATAAAAGAAATAACCAGTGCGATTGCAAGCTTGTTCAACTGCTCTGGAAAGCACTGTGGAGACTCCTCAACAGAATGGACATAGAGCTACCAATGGACCCAGCTATCCCTCTACTAAGCATCTACCTGCAAGATGTCACATTTATAGCAGCTCAATTCATAATAGCCAAAAATTGGAATCAACCAAAATGCCCTTCCATGGAGGAATGGATAACAAAACTGTGGTATATTTACACGATGGAATTTTACTCAGCTGAAAGGAAAAATGAAATACCGAAATTTAGAGAAAAATGGTCTGACTTGGAGCAGATCTTACTAAGTGATCTCTCAAAAGAACAGAGAGCCAAACACTGCATATTCTCCCTCATATGCGGTCCTTAACCAGGCTAACTGTAAACTCTATGCAGACTAGTAGAAAGAAGTGAGAGGTTATGAATAAGGGGTAAGGGATGGGGGAGGGGAATGACTTAAGCATGAAGCTAAATCAAAATGGGTTAAAAATCATAAAATCCTCACTAGCATACTGTAACCTATTGAGCAAATAGTGGGTGTCGTCTGGCAAGAGGGGACATGAATAGAAGGGGAGAGAGTCTAAGCCTGTGAAAAACTTATCAGTCCTGCAACACCTGGTCCCAGTCATCGGCTCCTTCCCTCACTGAGCTGTTGACCAAAGTGACCCATGAGGTTCCAAAAACAAGACAGGATTCTGTTAAAGCTCTTGAAGGCCCTCCCAAGGCCTGAGGCAGGATCCTGTTGCTGAAGAAACTACAGAAAACTATCTAACAGCATTGAGAGACCCTGTGAGGTCCAGAATGGTAACCAGCCCTCAGATGGTAGTGCAGTGCTGGAAGGCACAGCATAAGCTGCCAGGGGAAGCTGGTCAACGACAGCTTGAGCAAACAGAGACTACTGGCATAAAACACAGTCTGCTGCCATGGGTAGGCTGACCACACTTACTACTGGGAGAGAACAGCCAACCAAGAAAGGAGCACTTATGCAATGGAAGAGCCAAAGCCTGGGGGAGGCAATCAACAGCTTTTAAATTTGGCCAAATAATCCACTTAGTGAGGGGGAGCCCTTAACTGTAACTGGAGATTTAGGGTAATATGCACTTGGAGCCAGACTTTTGGACCCCCCAATGAGAGATGCACTATGCAAGCGATTGACGGAGAGGCTACTAAAAGTAGAATCTAGCTAATTCAGAAATGTGTATCTCAGTTAACCAATACTGATTTCACTCTCTGATGGAGATTCTATTTGTATCTTTCAGAATGCGAGAGAGCTGTGGCGCATCCAACCCTACCAACAAACAGCAGGCCGATAGCTGACATCCTGGCAAGAGATGAGCCACCCCAGACATACCGTGGAGGATCCATATGGAACCCCACAGAGAATGAAGGGATGAACAAGTGACCCATAGTCACAGCCAATCAGTCAGCACAGGATAAGCCAGTGAGACAGACACCAATGACTTTCGATACAACCTAAAGCAGAGTACAGAGACCCCCTAAGTTCTCAATGATAAAGCAGCCTTAATACTCACCCACCATGACTCAGGGAAGTGAGCGGAAGAGGGGGTGGAAAGATTGTGAGAGCCATGGTGGGGAAGAATATCCAGAGTCACAGTAACAACATACTAGGGCGGGCGGAACAGGGCTGTCTCCTAGGCTATCCATGGTCCCCAGCCCCAAGAACTGATCCAGACTGCCTATGGAGGAGGATACCCAGCTGATTGGGGATGGGGAAGAGGGGCATTGGGGAACGGGATAACAACCCATTGTTTGCCCATTAAATAATGTAACTCTTTATGGACAATACATTTAAAAAAAGAATAACCATTGAATCACTAACAAATATTGATATTCAAATTAGCCTGAGGTAACTTTGCCTCAAAGTGGAGGGACAGAGGTAGAATTCAGTAAGAAGGAAAAGGAAGAGGCAGGAAGTGTTAAAATACACTGCATTCTGTCAGGAGTTTAAGTTTCTGCTGGGTGGCTGACTTCTCTGAGAATGTGAACAGGCTCCTTCCCAGGGGTCAAGCATATGCATTAAGGTGACCGGGGGGTTAGATATCTCTCCGAAGCAAAGGCACAAGCTGTCAGAAAAGCCACTTACTTTGATTCTCTTAGACAAGAAATGCACTAAAATTTTGAAGGCACCTTCTTTTCTATTTTAGTATTTACCTTCTTCTTGTCCTCTTTAATTAAAATTTTTAATAGCTTACAAATAATTAGGTTTCATTATGGTATTTTCAGACAAATCTTTCTTTATCTTCCTCCTCCATCCAGCTCTAGACTAACCCCCCCAGATTGGCCCCCTTTTTGCATTCACGTTACATGTTTCCTCCTGTCCTTTCTCCCCTTCTCATCTCCTGTTGTTCTCTTCTCATGGACTCCTATCAAGAATCACAACCCATACTCAGTCTCACAGCCCCTAATTGACTTGCATACAAACATTGAAAGTTAGGATTCACATGTGATTTTTATCTTTCCAGGCTCACTGAGTATAATTTTTTTCTAACTTCATCCATTTTTTAAAATTACATGCTTTCATTTTTCTTTACAGCTGAGTAAAATTCCATTGTGCATATGTATTTCTTTCTTATCATATAGCCATCAGTTCATAGACATTTAGATTGATTCCATATCCTAGCTATTGTGGAGAGAGAATAAGTGAACATGGCTGAGCAAGTATTTTTGTACTAGGGTGTTGAATTCTAAGGGTATAATGGGTATGCCCAGGAGTGGTATAGCTGAGTCATATGGTAGTTCAGTTTTTAGCCATTTTTAATTATTTTACATATACTTAAAATTGTAAACTAAGTGATTTTTCATGCATAGAATAGTAATTAAAGTCATAACTCCAAAAATAGATCTAACTTTGAATCTGCTCGTATATTGCTTGGTTCTGGGAGTTTCTCTAAACAGAGGGACAAGAAGAATATAGAGCTCACACAGTCAGATTAAGGAATGTGCCAGAGCATGTAGAGAGTATTGTAGCACACTTGGGGTATAATAAATTCTCCATAAATTCTACTGGACACTGATATTGTCACTAATATGACTATTGCTAGTACCAGAGATGTCTGTGTGGGGTTCTTTTAATTTCCCTATTTTTTCTACATTCATGAAACAATTTATTTTGTCTAGACTATGAGGGAATCCAAAAGCTGAGTTCAGAACATCCTCACCTCTTGCCTGGCCTCACCTTCAAGTGTCCTTACTCACAACACTGCACACAGCAGTGCAGCATAACCAGCGTGCTGGGACTTACAACTGTCAGGGTGCCAGTTCTGCCGTGGCCTGATCTGGGGCTAAACCCACTTAACAAGAGCTTTTTACACAAGCTTTTGCCCAACTTTCCATTGTCTTTCCTCTTCATTGTGTTACTTTGTGATCCACTGACACACACCTACTTATAGTCCTTTAAAGTTTTCACCCACCATGCATTTACTACTGTGTCTGCTCTCCAGAGTATCCCTCATCCACTAGCCTCATGCCTCTCTCAACCTACAATTCAATTGATAGAAGACAGAAATTGGCTAGGCAGCTTAGGAGTGACAGAACCCAAGGTGCATAGCTTTCTTTTGACTAAATGCAGGAATTGTCCTTGGGCTTGTACAGGAAAATCTAGGTCAGTATACTTTATTAAAGGCCAGAAATATTGGAGGGATCTGACCCTTCCTTATCTCTGCCCCCTTAGGGAGTCCTTCTACTCCCATGCTAGAGTACCATGATTCTCTAGGAATCTAAAATTCGCTAGAATATCTGGGAAAATTGCCCTTTTCTAGAGACCATGATTACAGATGCCTGAAGTCAAAACTAACTGGTTAAGTAGGCTACCCATCCACAGTCTCATAAAAATCCACAACATGAGTCTGGACATTGGCTTCTCAAACCCCCTCTTGCCTCCTTGGGTAAGAGCTTTCCTTCTCTTAAGGTATTGGGCTTCCCACATCCCATCTTGACTCCTTGGGCAAGAGCTACAACTTTCTTGGATCCCATATGCCCCACCTCCCTTTTGAAAAAATATTTATTTATTTATTTATTTATTTATTTATTTATTTATTTATTGTAGAAGGAGGGAGAGAGAGAGAGAGAGAGAGAGAGAGAGAGAGAGAGAGAGAGAGAGAGAGAGAGAGAATGGGTGCACCAGGGTTTCCAGCCACTGCAAAGGAACTGCAGACACTTTGGGGAATCGAACTCCAGTCCTGCTTGGCAGGCAAATGCTTTAACTTCTAAACCATCTCTTCAGCCCCCCTCACTTTTCTTAAAGTTCTCTCTGCTTATTGCTCTAAGGTATCATAAATCTTTCTGACATTGTTGCTGATATGTGGATTTCATTCTTCAAATTAATAAGACAAGGATCTGGGAACAACCCAAATTATCAGTGCATTGGTCAATGTTGGTACATTGGAAAAGGATTCCAAAATATCCTGTATCATTTTGGTTCATTGACTGGCAACCCCAAATTTCCTGCATTTGGAAATATCAGAGGGTAAGTTATCTCTTGCTTCTTGCCTTCTTCATGGCAGGAGTCATAATCTGTTCTCTCCTGAATTCTCCATTTTCTTATAAATGGTAGATTTGGAAATTTTCTGTGGGAGATATATATTAGAACTTCTGTTTTCTCTTTCCACTTACATGCAAAGCTAAAGGCAAAACTTGAGTTCTGTGTACAGAATGCTAACAGAGTTTAGTTGGCCTATATTCTGTGTTTGCTCTGTGGAACATTGATCTGAGTTTTAAATGCTACTGACCAATGCTAGCCTGTGGGAATTGCGGATTCTGCCTGGGCTTGCTGTGCTGGGCTTGTCTGAGTCTGTGCCACAGGACACAGATTCAAACATTGTGTTCAGTCAGGGGCTCACATTGCCCAGACTCTGTACAGCAAGATGTCCTGGCATTGGACACCTCAAGGCTACAACTCATGCTAGGTAGCAGGCAGCAATGGGGTGATGACAGAGAGACATCATGCCACAGCTGGATGCCACACAGCAGCTGTGACTGTTGAATGTCTTACCAATGGTTACAATTTTCAGATGTTTTAGATACAATGTAAGCGATTTATGTATTCCAAAATAATTGAGTTATAAATAAGTGACTTAAACTGAAAATTGATGTAAAGAAATTATGTGTTAAACCAATGAGACTTTACTGTTTAATGACAAAAGCCATTGTTCTTTGTCCCATATGCAAGTTTAGATCCTCCATATAAATGGTATCCTTCTCTGTGCCCACAGAGAGGAGGCTTCACAAGGGAGTGGTGATTATCATGAGTCATTTTCCTTTATGTTAGAGCTCCATTATTCAAGACCTGCTCCCTCCTCCATGAGGAGAAACATCACCCTGGATTTCCTTACCACAAGCAACAAACAGAACCCCCCCCAATATAAGGAAACCTGAGGGATGAAACCATCCTTCCACTAGACCCAAATTATATATATATATATATATATATATATATAAAACCTGAGTTCCTTTAAGACCAAGTCTTATTTATTTATTTATTTATTTATTTATTTATTTATTTTTATCTCTGAGACCATCCAAAAATGACACAAAGCTGTATTTTAGAACCTCAGGTTCTCAGTTCATGACAGACAGAGCTATAAGGCTTTAAGTTTCAGGGCTCAATAGTGCCAAGACACTATAAAGTATTTGAGATCAGTCTGTTAAAGAAACTGTGATCTTAAGTAAAAAGGAGATGAGGCCTTTTATCTCCTTCTCACTCTTGGGGACCCTCAACTCACAACATTTTTGAGAGAGGTTCTGCCAGATGTGGTAAATGTGCCCATAAGGAATTGTTTAAGAATGGTCCTTCTAATTCCTACTACCGAATTAATATTGAGAAGCAATCTGACTCTGTGTACATCAATGAGGTGTTAAACCTGTTATTCTCCAAGGGAAATTTCTAGCTAACTGACAATTGTCCCCTAAGCTTAGGGTGTCCTCCTAATAATTCCTTTAAGATTAGAAGTACAACCCCTCATATTGCTTGGGATCAAAACTCATAGCTCTCACCAGGACACTAGAACTGAAGAAAAGTCAGAGTAAATATTTATGTTTTTCTTGATAAAAATTGTCTTCAGGGCTGTTGACGTGTTTTGCGGGAACTTACAAATGTTAAAATAAAATATATGTTTCCTATCTTTCTGGTATTTCTTACCCACATTAAGGTTTTTTAATACCATCCTTTAAATTTTTATATTTTGCTGAAGACAGAAATGACATATATGCTCTGTATTCTCATTTTACTTCTAAGTGCTCAACAACCAGACATAGCAAACAAAACCAATGAGGATTTTGGGGCTAAAAGAGCCACTAAAATTTTGGTCCAAGCCCCTCCAGGTCAAAGATGCCCATGAGATGCCAGGATCCTTCCAAAGGCTTCTAAAGCTCTGGTAGGTTACATATCTTCTTGACCAGGAAAGATTCCAGAAACCCAGAGATTAGATTCCAGTTAATACATAGTTTGCAGAAGAAGAGTTAGAGCAAAGGGGAAGACCCTCAATGCTTCAGAAAAAAGCCACATGCTCAGTATGTCCCTGACTTATCCCAAAAGATAGCACAAAAGCTGAAAGAACCATAGAGCTCCTCCAGAAAAAAAAAAGAAAAAAAAAAGAAACAAGGAAAAACTCTCCTTAAAAAAGCTACAACTGACTTTAAAAAATACAATTTATAAAACTGAATTTTAGCTACATACTTGGTCTTTAAGCACTCAACAACAGCAACAAAAAAGTAAGGTATATCTTAAAATATTTAGACATCACAGCCCAGAATGTGGCTTCAGATAGATGAGATCACAACTCTGCGCTATTATCAAGGCACAACAATGTATATGTATTCTTGGTGATTCTAATGTCTCATCTGCTTTACAAGGACAGGTATAGAACATGCCACTTGGTAAACATCTTTAGAAATCAATTTCTAGATCTTCATGGTGAAAGAGAATTATGCCTAACATTTCTTGTAATAATAATTTTGTTAATTTTTGAATGATTTATGCTTAACTGTTATTTTAACTAATCCTCTGGTCTACAGTTAGCCTACACTCAGACGGTCCTGTGACAATCTAACTTCACCAACCTGGATTCCCTCATTACTCTCCAAAGCCGAAAATCTACAAACCTTGGATCCGTAAACAGCCTCAGTTTACTCAGTGCCCACTTCCCCTTGACTCTTCTTGTTTTATTCTTTAACCATGATATTTTCTCCAAGGACTGTCTTCCTTCACTCCACTAATACACTTTCGGGGTCTTTTAAATAGACCTAGTGGAGGGTACCCCAATGCCATAACCCAATGACCCCACTCATGACAAAGAAGCCAGATTAGCCAGTGCCCCAGACACCTAAGTAGTTGGGACTACTTCTTCAGATGGGGAAAATGACAGAAGACAGAAATTGACTAGGCAGCTTGGGGGATGAGCAACCCCAAAGTGAGTAGCTCTCTCTTGATTAAATGCAAGGGCCTATATGGGAAAATCTAGGATCTGGCCAACCCTTATCTTTGCCCCCTTAGGGAGTCCTACCACTCTCTTCCTAGAGAATTCCTGGGAATATTGAGCTTTTCCAGAGATCATTGTACAGCATACACCCTATGCCAGCTAAACAAGATTCCCGTCCACAAGCTCATAAAAGTTCCCAACCTGAGCCTCAGGCTGGGCTTCTCAAACCCCTTTTGCATCCCTGGGCAAGAGTTCTACCTTGCTTCCTCTTCTTATGCTTAGGCTTTCCCAAACTGCAAGTTGCCTCCTTGGGCAAGAGGTATGTCTCCCTTCCTTCCCATAGCATCTCCTTCTCTTTAAGCTCTCCCTCTTCCAGTTCTAAGCTATTATAAAATCTTTCTGAACCTTATCCTCTGGTCTGTGGCTCTCATTCATCAAATTTATATACCAAAAGTGTCCAGGAATACTCCAAATTATTGGTGCATTGGTGTATGTTGGTATACTGTCAGAGGAATCCAAAAATTCCTGCATCAAAATTATTGATCCACCACCATACCCACAGCACTGTTAATGGTGCCTAATAGAATAGAGTCTAAGATGAATAAAAGGAAACCCCTCTCATAGGGAACCCACTACATAGAGAGAAATACAGGTAAAGAAAGTTTCCTCTGGCAACAGTGAAATATCACTTTGCCTAGATGTTGCAAGATAGCATTCCTAGGTAAAAAGAGAGCACAAATCTTGTTAAGTCTCTGTCAAGATACAACATTCACTGATTAGTTGATTTAATCACATTATTATGGAAGGACACATAATACTAAATCATTTTTCCATGTGTATGTGTTCAATGCATTTATTTATGTGTGTTCTTATATGTATAGTCATGTGTAGTGTGGGGGGACAGACATATGCAGGTGCAAGTGCACATGTGTGTGTGCATGTGGGCAAAGGGCAGAGGTTGATGTTAAGTGTCTGCCTTAATTGTTGCACACCTTGTTTTTAGAAGGAGAACATCTCGCTGACCTGTAGCTGGATGAGCTAGGTAGTGCGCTCCAAGCATTCCCTAGCTCTCTGCCTTTTCAGTGCTGGTATTACAGGCAGGTGCTACAGTAGTTTGCTCTTATGTGGGTGCTAGAGATATAAACTCATGTTTTCAAGCTTGGGTGGCAAGCACTTTATGGACTGAGTCATCTCCCCAACCATCATTTCTTTTTCGTTGTTGTTTTAGAAACAGAGTTTTTCCCCTTATAATTAGCATGCAAAGTAATGGGCAAACCAAATTATTTCTATATCAGATTTAAAAAAATAGATCTATCTTAACATATTTGATTGGTTACTTAAATATTTATAGTTTACTTATCTTACTGAAGAAAGTAATTTTAAAATGTTTTTATAAGTGTTTATAATTATCATTATACATTTACAAGTTTAATTTACTCAAGTCAACGCAAGATACAGTTCTACTAGCTCAATCTAGTAGCTAGGAAGCTTTGTCCTTATTAATTGTCCTTTATCATATTTTGTAGATGATAAAGATGCTGGAATTAGTACTTACCTGAGGCCTTTGTTGATCCTTACAGTAAAAATGAAGCTAATGTACTTCATCAAGCTGTGTTAGCTTTGTAATATTAATAGTGATGTTATTTTTCTCAGTAGGCTTAGTAATTGTTAATCAGATACAACTAAAGGAGAAGATATTAGAAAGAAATGGTTCTCAGAAGAGTATGGCTGTACGGGTATTAACTACAGATCTTAAATATGTAACAAAGATTGTCATTTCAGTCATGTGCCATTACTCTCCAATAAACTCTCCTTATACACAGTCTTTGCAAGTGCCAAATCTTCAGAAGCTTGGCTTAATTAAAATTTTCATAAGAAACATAGGTAGCACATTGTAAATCAGGTAGCTATTGCCTCATTATCACTAATTTTACAATTAAACAGAATGGAGGCTTCATTTTAGAAATGCAGACACAGATTATAACTTTAAATGGCTGATGAAAACTCCAATTACACATTTTAGTCTGTTTATTTTTTGAAAATGAATAACCGTATGAAAAATAACCTCAGAAACAAAGAGAATTTTGTGTATCAAGCAAATGAGAAGATATTGAGTGATGAGGAGAAGGCACTACACACATATTATCCTCAGAGACATACTGGATGACAGAAAACTACATATAGCCTGGCACTATTTATAAGAAATACCAGAACAGGCAAATATACAGAAGCATAAAGCAGATTAGTTTCTGGGTTGCATTTGACTAGTTTTCTTGAGGGGAAAATAGGAGTGATTATATACAGACATGTAGCTCCTTTTGGGATGGAAATGTTCCAAACATGTACTGAAGAAACATTACAAAAACTGAAAATTTGCTCAAAACTTCTGAACACTGCAAGTAAAACAAATTAATTCAATGATATGTTAATTATGTCCCAACAAAGCTGAAGCATAAAGAGGAATATATTACATGCATATATCTGTATCTGAGATTAAACTGGAGAATACTGAAGGACATTTTTCCAGTTTTTAGTTTGTGCTGATTTGGAAGTGTACCAGATTTACTGTCCAATATAAAGTATTTATTATTATTATTATTTTGTTGTTTTGAGGTAGGGTCTCCCTCTAGTCCAGGCTGACCTGGAATTCACTATGTAGTCTCAGGGTGGCCTTGAACTCACAGCGATCCTCCTACCTCTGCACCCTGAGTGCTGGGACTAAAGGCATGCACCTCCATGCCCTATTGAAAGCATTTTCTTTAATGTTCTTACAGAACTATGCTATTTATTAGTTTGCTTTAATTTTTTTTTTAGTTGGTGTCATTCACTATGGTATTTTCAAATACAATTTGTTTTTGGTGGTTTCAGTTCTTCGCTTCTATCCCCAATTTCCCTCCCCTTTCATGCAGCATCCTCCACCCTTTTCTGTTTGTCACAATCCTCATCAAAATCCAATGACTTTCCTCTGGTATGGAAAACATAATTTAGAAATTCATATGGAGACATAAATGACAACAAATTGCCAAAACAATTTTAAAGAGAAGAAACACAGTTGGAAGTATCACAATAGCAGATATCATATCGTACAACAGGGCATTAGTGATAACAGCATCATGAAATGTCACCAAAAATATACATATAGAGCAATGGAACAGATTTGCGATCTCAGAAATAAATCATCACTGCTTTGACTACCTAATTTTTGACAAATAAGTCTACCATTAGTGGAGAAAAGGCAACTTATCTAACAAATGGTTCTGGAAAAACTGAATATCTACCTGTGGAAGAATGAAATTAGATCAATATATCTCACCTTATAAAAATATCAATTCAAAGTGGATCAAAAACCTAAGTCAAAACCTAAAACACAGAGAGAGCCAGGGGAAATTTTAGAGATTACACTTCATGAAATAGGCATTTGCAATAACTTTATGAACACGACTCAAATAGCGCAGAAAATAGCCTCAAGACTCAACAAATAAGACTACAATAAAAGTCAAAAGTTTCTGCACAGCAAAATAAGCTATAAGAAAAAATGAATAGACATCTCATAGAATGGGAGAAAATCTTTGCCTCCAATCATTTTGAGACAGTGTGAATAACCCGATTTTATAAAGAACTGCAAAAATTAAACACACAAAAAATAAAACTGTTAATCACCAAATGGGCTACTGAAATGAGCAGACAGTTCACAAAAGGAGAACAAATGACCAATAAGTTTCAACACTTCTGCTACCAGAGAAATTCTCATAAAAACTTGAAACACCATGTAAACCCACTCAACACAAACAAATGCTGAAGAGAATATGGGGAAAGAAGAATTCTCATTCATTGTTTTTGGGAATAGTACTAGTAAGTCACTATGAAAATCAGTATAGAAATGTCAAAAAATCAAACAGAACTCCCATGCAACCCAGCTACACCACTCCTTAAGGACTCTGCACTCTACTACAGAGATATTTGTACATTCATGTTTATTACAGCTTTATTTATAAAAGCTAAGAACTAGAATGATGTCTAGATGATGATTGATAGATAAATGGACAATGAAAATATGATACATATACATGTGGAATTCTATTCAACAGTATGAAAAAATGAAATTATAAAAATTGCAGGAAAATGGGTGTACCTGGATAGAATCATATTAAGTGACCCAAATCCAAAAAGACCAAAATGGCTTGTTCTCCCTGATAGTGGGTCTTAGCTTGTAATGTCTGTAAGTGTGGATATATGGGGAGGGGTGAATGTGGATAAACCTATAAAGGTAGACCTCTAACCAAAAGTGAATATAAAGCAATTAGCTGGAAGAGGGGTTAGCGAAGGACAAAAGGTCACACATGGCATCTTAGTCCTTTTAAAAAGGAGCAGAATCAGTTCACAGAAGCTATGTTTGGGTGTTCAGATGAAGTAACTTTGAAGTTTGTTGGTACAAACTAACATTGAAGTAATGTCATCATGAATATCATCACAATTTTATCCTGCACAATTATAAAATGTGGTACTCTCGGTGAGAACATTTTCCAGATGAATCAGTATTTCCTTATGTGACTTTATAATTTTTAAAAATAGTGACAGAAAACAGAAAGACGTAAGGCCTTAATTTCATTTAGGTGGAAAATAGGATGCTGTTTCTACTATTCACAAGCTACATGTCTTCAAAGAATTGAAGAAGTGCTGTACACCTCAGAACCCCTTCCTTGTCTGTGAAAAAAAGATGATTCTGTATTCTCTGTAACACTGTTCTCAGGATTAGAGTGTTTTTGCAAGTCCCAGAGACAAAAGTGACAGAACAATTAGTATTACTTCTTGTTTAATGATACACACTGTAAATTGATTTTAAAGTGAAAAAAAGGACAATACAAAGAAAGGTAGGTGTTAAATTCAAATGCTGTCATGAGCCAAGTTAAGTGAATCATTGCAGTCTATAAGGGAACTTTGCCAGAGTCTGGGAATATATACTTTCTTCAAGGCTTTGAATTAGAGATCTTTTAAACATCATTGATAAAAGACAATGATTTGCAATATCTGATATTCTGCATAGGTATTTGGGAAAAGAGGAAGTCTGGCTCCCCTGCCCCCTTTACCCAGCAACTGGGTGGCAGAGTGGAAACCAGAGACGGCTTCTCCAGTGTGTTTACTTGGGCTTGCCTTCTGTAATCCCAAATTTGTACCTTTCTGGAATCCCTAAAAAAAACTAATTTCCCTTTCTGGTTTTTGCGTTTTGCTTTCCTTGGACCAAGTGGAACCTATTATCTTCATCCACGCTAGCCAATGGGAGAGCACACTGTCTCTAACCTCCACTTTGGGCTTGAAATCATTAGGCTCAGCTAAAATGCTCTCCTACCTCTCTTTTTTTCTCTTCTTTTCTCTCCCTCTGTCTCTCTGTCTCTGTCTGTCTCTCTCTCTCTCTTGATGCTTTAAGACTAGAGAGAGCTGATTACAGATTTTTCTTCACTCATTAAGCCCTTACTTTTTTATCCTAGTTTCTTTCAACTACTGCATTATCACCACCACCTTATCTAATTCAGTCTTGATTTATCATTCTCATGTCTTACATCAGTTTCTCTAGTTGGCTTTCAGATAAATTTCATAAGTACTTAATATTTATTTGTATTTTTATCAAAGGCATAATAGGGAATGTTATATAATAACTACTATATACTAAATATGTATTTGTTTATTTCATACTACTTGTGAGTAGCTGTAAATAGCATGCATAGCAATTCTAGAGTATCATTGCAGCTTAACAGCTGTGTTGGTTCCTGACATTCATTATATACTTTATCATCCTCATAAAGATTTTATATGGATTAACTCATTTACTTCCTACATTAGAGGAGTTTGATGCTAGAATTATTTCCACTTTACCAATGAGAGAAATACAAATACTACTACTACTACTACTACTACTACTACTATTACTACTACTACAAATAATATAATAATAATAATAATAATCATGGCCAAAGTCATACGATTCTAAGGCTTGGAATTTGTTTACAGAGCCCATGGATATTACTTTCTACCATCTCTTGAAATATGTTCATTTTAAACTAAGATAGTAAGATAGATGAAACACTCTAAGGGACATGAGGGTCATATTATACATATGCCCCAAATTCCTCTTTTTCTTTCTCCAAATATGGTTTGTGTTCCCTCAGTACTGAGTAAATGTACCCAGAGGTTTGGACACTCCTCCTACTTAGGAAGGAAAACTGGGCCTGTGTACCAGCTGTTGACTTAACAAAGCAAGCCCCTGGTTCAACCAGTCTGTGAAGCCATGTGCCCAGTGACCCCAAGGACATCATCTGTGTTGTGCCACATTTTATCTAGCTTATAGAAAACAGAACACCACAGGCTGTGGCAGAATCACACTGCCCAGCACCTGAACTACTAGGAAGTAGACAAAGCCCTGATTCTTTTAGGTTGGAGAAGCAATAAAAACTGGGAAGAAAGTTTGCACCACAAAGCTTCTTAATTGTAGAAATACATCAAAAGAAAAACAGTGCCAAGAAACAGTACCTTTGATAGCTTGATATTTAATCCAGATTATTTATAGGTATTACAGGTGTATACTTTTTTGCAATATTGCCAAGCTTTTCTTTTGTCTTTATACTTTACAAAAGCATCATTTGCTTTCATTTATTTATAAGACAGAAAGAAGGTGAGCCAAAATAGCTTTCAAAGGGGCCGCATCCTTTCCCAAATGTAAAACATGTGGCAGAATGAAACAACTAAACTTTGAAACGTAAAAAGGGTTTTCTGTTATTGACTGCTATATAAATGTGTAAGTTTTGAATTAGAGGAGTATATTTATCTTCATTTTAATGTGTATTTGGCTCATTTTATTTAGCACAATTTTTCCAACCATTTGATGAAACCATTCCGCTGAGGGCCCTCCTCCTCAGTCGTTTTGTTGATGTTCACCATGGAGGGTTATGAGTTATTAGTTATGAGAGCAATAGTTAGTCATTATAGTGGGGGTATTCTCCCTCCCACTTTGTGGTTCTTATAATCTTTCCACCCCTTCTTCCACAAAATTCCCTGAGCCATGGTGGATGTGTTTAAGTCTTCTTTAGTGTTGAGCTCTCAGCAGTTCTGGATTTCTGTGTAAGCAGTATTCATACTGATATATCTTAATATTTCTTATTGAGATTTAGTTTGATACTCGAATATTAAACAGAGCACGACATATCAACTATAAATTTTATTTGATTTTTAGATACATTATAAATTATAATGCTTTGTGTATGAGTGATCATTAGCAGAAAGTTTATAATTTCATGACTTTGAACAACTCTCAAGTCTTTGTATCCACTGAAATGAATGAATGGAAGCAATATGGACAGGTTCATATGTATTCACTTTAAGGATGATAAAAAAATTAACATGAAAGGGATTTTTCATAAATATTTTAACACTAACTTAAAACAGAAAAATGCCAATTATGTTTCCCACTCAAATATGTCCATGAAGAGTGAAATATAAAGTATAAGCAGTATGTTGCATCTAGTAAATCTCACACTGGGCATCCTGTGTAATGTTAGACTCAGTTTACTTACACTTAGTGAAGCAGGATGAATATGCAAAACATTTACATACAGAACAAAGGGATAAAGACTGATGCTATGTTTTAGTTGGACCTTATCTAAGTAGTCTGAAGAAACAAAACTTTAAGAACATAAAAAAAAAAAAGATTGGTCTTGAATTTTGAGCTACCCCAAAAAAACTGCTTGAACTCTTAACAGGAATACTTGTGTACCCATAAAATGGTTTCACAATGGAAATCACAAGAAATGAAGCAGTTTCATTAAAAACTATGCCAAGATTTGCGTTTGTCGGCCAGTAGCTGCAAACTGGATATGCTAGAGAGGTTACTGCTTCCTAAATACTATGTATGAGGCAGTTTAGGAGTGACAGGCCCCTAAGAACATCTTTGTTCCTGACTAAACATTGTCCATGGGCCTGTGGGGGAATTCTAGGTCATTACACTTTACTATGGAAATTTCAGAATAGACTGCCTGGTCTTTATCCCTTAGAAAGTTCTTCCACTCCCTTCAAACAAGGCTTTCCCTAGAGAACTGAGATTTCATAAAAGAATGTCATTTTCCAGAATCCTGACCCCAAGTACCTGATGCCATAAATGGGCATGCCCCAGAACCTGGAGACACCGCAAAATTCTTGTATCATATCAACAAATTGTTTTATATTGGTACATTGGTAAAGAAACCCTACGTCCTATATCATATTGGTACATTGGGCCAGGAAATCAGAAGAAATGTTCTCTCCTGGCTTTTATTTTGCTCACGTCTTCTCTGCAGCTTGCTTCCACTTGGGAACTGGGTACTATTAAAACTTGGTGGAGGACAAATGATGGATTTGGGGAATTTCTGTGGGAGATATGTACTAAAGCTTTCTTTTTTCTTTTTCCATCTGCTTGTAAAGCCAACAGCACAATGTAAATGCTGTGTGTAGAATGTTGCCCTAGCTCATCAAAATACATTTAATGTTTATTCTGTGTAACATTTAAATGAGGTTTAAATAAAAATGACCAAAATGTAGTTACCTCACAAAATGTTTGTGAAGATTAAAAATGACTTTTTGACAAATATTTAGCACAAATTTTAAAATTACTTTGGAAAGTGGTCAAGATGCCAAATGTGTAGCCATGTGAGTATGCTGGGGTAGAAATCCAGGCAAGAACTTCGGGGGCTTTAATTTCTGTGGCCCTAATATCTTCCTCTGGGTGAGTGTGGATGAGCTTTAGCAAGTTGAAGCTGACCACTTTTGTGGGTGCATCCAAGGGTAGGTAGTAGATTGGGACACACACACAGCCCAGCCAGTGGACAGGCTACCAAGACACTGGGAACAGACCCCCATCCACATCCCAGTACTTTGATGAAGGAATGGTCCACCAAGCCAAGTGCAGGAAATGAGGAACCATACTGCCACCACAGCACTCTGAAGCCTCTGTCCAGAGCAGATCCCTGTGCCTCAGGCTTTACCCCCATGCAAGTGGCTAAGACAGGAGTGGCTGAGCAGGAACAGATCCTCTTTAGTTCTCTGTGGCTGGAGGCAGGGTGCTACCATTAGCTCACTGGGCTGCCTTTCCACCCAACTTCCACCACCATTATCACCTAGGAACCTTCACTTGAGCCCCAGCAGGCAGAGCTCCTGCTAGTGAGCACTGCCCTAACCTTATCACCAGGATTAATTGAGGAAAATCAGAGGGACCTCAAAAGAGCAATACACAAATTGAGTTTAAGCCAATAACTAGAGGATCTTAATAGCCAGCTAAGTAAGCTTAATGAAGAAGTGCTCAAATGCAAGAATGAATTTCAGGAAGCATTAAGAAAATCAAATCTTTACCTGAAATTGGAACTCACTAAAGAGATGGAGACAATGAAGAAAAATGAAACAGAAAACAAAAATCAAACAGAGCTATTAAAAGCCTCTCTAGAATCCCTCACTACCATAGTTAGTACCACCTACCAAAACCAAACCCGGAGAAGATAGAGCTCCTAAACAAACCTATTATTTCCATCAAGATTGAAAATTTAATTTAAAAAAACCTCCACAAAAGGAAAAGTCCAGGACCTGATGGACTCTTAGCTGAATTCTACCAAAGCTTCATCATAGAACTGAAACCACTCTTTCTCAAGCTTTATCGCATAATTGGAGAACAGGGATTGCTTCCTAACTCCTTCTATGAAGCTAGCATCACCCTAATACCAAAATCAGACAGAGCTACAACAAGAAAGGAAAACTATAACCCTATATCCCTGATGAACTTAGATGTAAAAATTCAGAATAAAATCTTTGCCAAGTGAATTCAACAACACATCAAAAGCCTTATTTACCTAGATCAAGTATACTTCATCCTAGGGATGCAGGGATGGTCCAACATATGGAAACTGATTAAAGTAATCCACCACATTAATCAACTTAATCTCAAGAACCACATGATCATTTCAATCGATGCAGAGCAGATCTTTGACAAAATTCAATAACACTTCATCATCAAAATGCTGGAGAGATTGGGTATGAAGGGCTTATACCACCACATAATAAAGGTCATATCAAGACATCTAAAGCCCAAATAATAATGGGAAAGACTCAAGAAATTCCCATTAAGATTGGGAAAAAGAAAGGGATGTCCACTCTCACCACTGCTCTTAAACATAGTGCTTGAAGTTCTAGCCCAAGCATAAGACAGGAGAAAGACAGAAAAAGTATACAAATTGGAAAGGAAGAAGTCAAACGACCCCTTTTGGAAGATGACATGATCCTTCCTATACATAACATATCTGAAGGACACTACCATAAAACTCTTAAAGATGATAAATCTTTTCAGCAAAGTATCAGGATACAAAGCTAACACACAAAAGTTAGTAACTTCATATATGCAATTGACAAGCATACAGAAAAAGAAATCAGTGAGACTGTCTCTTTTTTCAGTAGCTTCAAAAAAATAATCAAATATCTTGGAATAATACTAACTAACCAAGGATTTAAAAGACCTATATAATGAAAACACTCAAGAAAGAAATTGAGGAGGATGTGAGAAGATGGAAAGACCTTCTATGCTTCTCGATATGTAGAATTAATATTATGAAAATGGCAGTTCTACCAAAAGCAATGTACAGGTAAATGCAATTCCAATAAATATCCTAACTTCATTCTTTGCAGACATAAAAAAATCGTCTCAAGATTCATTTTGAATGGCAGAATGCCTTGGGTATCCAAAAATATCCTCAGCAAAAGTAACACCTCTGGAAGTATCACCATTCTTGATCTAAATTTATACTACAAAGTCATAGTAAGAAAAATAGCACAATATTGGCATAAAAACAGACAGATAGACAATGGAACAGAGTTGAAGATTCTGCCCTTAGTTCAAGTAGCTACAGCTAATTGTTCTTTGAAAAAGTTGCCAACAATGTTCACTGGAGAAATGACAGAATCTTCAACAAATGGTGCTGGACAAATTGGTCAAATATATCTTTAAAAATGATGAAACTAGTCTCACTACTCTCACCATGCACAAAAATCAACTCCTGGTAAGATGGAATTCCTCTAACCTGAATTGTTCTGAGTTGATTTGAGAGCAATGATCACCATTAGTTGCTTAATCATGTTCTATCTGAGACAATCTCATGTAGCCCAGGCTAGCCTTGAATTTACTATGTAACCAAGGAAATCCTTGGGTTATTGATTCCTCAGCCTCTATTTCTAGAACAATTTGGATTTCAAGCATATGCCACCATGTCCAGATGTTAAGTCAATTACAAATGTTGGAGTCAGATTTTTACAATTACTTTTAGTTTATTTATTACAATGGTAGTACAAAGAGTAGCTTGTCTTTTCTTTTTTCCTTCCTCTGAGACAAAACTGCTACCACTCTTATTTCTTTAAAGTCTCCACTGTTCCTGACTCACTGTTATCATCTGTTTCGATTTGAGCCAGTAGTGAAGCCTAAAGGTAAGTTAGTCCTGTGCTCTCCTACCAATAATGAAAACAAAGCTGAACCTGATCGGATTTTCATCATCACATCTAAACTGGCAAAATGGCCATTTGGTTCTGTAAGTTTCAGTTTCTTTGAATGTCAATCTTTATAGTACTAACTATGTATATGAGCATTTTATAAAACCAAATGAATTAAAGTTGATCAACATCTCTAAAAGTGCCTGCTACATCTGCAGACAAAACAATCAAAATTTGCTGCTATAACATGAGGGCATTTTTGACAACAAATATTTATCTGTTTTATCATAAATGTTTGAGGGAATGTTGCTTCAGCAATTTCAGGAATGTTTAATCTTCTGCCAGCGATAACACGGACATCTCCTTATATGCATTATCTGGTATGTCTATCAGGAACGTAACCATATGAAAATAACTATATAGCACTACATATTGTTCTCAGAAATAAAGTATGAGGTCCCTTAGGTGCAATTTACATCATTTCTTTGGGGCTCTAATCCCAGCAAGTAGGTTTTTTAAGTTTGTGTTCCTGAAATCCAGCTAAAATCTGACTTATTTCCTGAGATAGTGCTTCCAGAACTTCTTTTTCTAAAGGCTCACCTCCAGCCCTGCATCTCTCATTTCATTGATTAGATACTGAGAAGGTACAGATGATACTATGAGCAGATGAATAATGTTTCATTCTGTTTTCAAGTCTTGTTTAATGGCATCTGGACTCCAGAAACACTTTGAGTCCTTGTGCCTCTTTCTACTTCTTTCTCCTATCTCCAGGTGTTTGCTACCAAATGTCCTCATTTTTTCATAGCACATTATTATTTTACATGCTATTAATTTATCCTTCATAGTCTAAAACAAAATTCTATATATTTGTAGGGAAATATATATGTGTAAGTATATAAATATATATGAAAAATTTCTCAAGGTTTCTCAGCGTTACCCTATCTTCTCCTTTTCTTTATGAACACATATTTCAGAGAATAAGATATACTTTTTCCGTCCTTTATTTTCCTCACCACTAGTCTTTTGCTTTAATTTAGAGCTTTAAAATAAAATGGGGTGATACTATTGAATGAGGAAAGGTTGAAAAATTGGTTAAAAATGTCAGAGAATCAGAAGAGCAAAGGCAAGAAAGTATAAAAGACAAGATGACTAGAAGGGATATTCTTGTTGGGTGGTAGGACTGTGTTCAGGAGAAGGAAGGGAGAACATGATGGAAAAGTAAACTGGTCAAGATTTATATGGCATTTCCAGTGGCTTCATGAAAGTCATTTTTAAACAAAGAAATGCCCTACAGTTTCTTAAATACCAATATCTTAGCAAAAGAGTATTGAGATTCATAAAATGAGTGAATAAATGATCTCAGTTACTTTTTTCAGTCTCATCTAGTCTTTGCTTTGTCACTTCCTGCTGTGAGACTTATCTGCATTTATAAAGGAGCCAATGATCAGTGTCCTTGTCACATTATGACATTCTTCACACTTTATTTGTACTGTCAGACCTGAAACTTTCATATATTATATTTCACATAACATAGATGAGGAAGAGAAATTTGGATGTGTAGCTGAGCCATTAGTAAAGAACATTCTGGTTAAAAGCACACAAAATAGCTATTTGTGATAATTTCTAAGATTTTCTATGGACTGTTTCAGATATGTTTGAATCTCAGATTGCTGTGACTAAAGTATGAACTTTCAGGGCCACTCAGCTAACCTCACAAACATATGAGCTCCTTTAGGAGGCATTTTCTTAGCTTTTCAGTGGGATTATGCCTTGTGGTGGTATTGCTGGGGCAAATCTATACACACCTGATGTATGCATGACTGTGTTCAAGACCTGAAAAGTACTTAATGAATGATGATGGCTTGGTGTGTTCTAGACATTTTTAATATGCTTTACAATTATTAATTGTTTAATTCATAAAATAAGGGCAGTGGACCAGATGAGTCAGGGGTTATACAAGGAATATATGAACAGCCAGACAAAGATACAGTATACTCCTGGGCAGCTGATTGTGACTGACAGGCCTCTGCTCTTACTATCAAGTCTTTGGGCTTACCAGGAACACCAAAAAACTGACAGATTAGAAAGCAGACAACTTTGCATATAAGAAGAAAAAGCACAAATTCTGCTTTTAAGCCTGGTTTGAATCAATAGGGACTTTTTCCCTTCTCCAGAAAATAATGCATACTTACTAACAAGAAAGAAAGCCATAAGGGCAAAGGTTTTAAAGCTGTAAGAAGGCTTCTACTCACCATTAGCCCTACAACCACACTCTACTTTCATTGAATAAGGAATAAAGAAACAGTAAATAACATTATGCTTCCTGTTGAAAATTAGTGTGGATAAATGGACTCACATCTAAGCTCATTTTTTAAAATATCATTTTCAACTCTATTTTCCTGAGAGAACCAATACATTTTACTGCTCTTGAAAAAATACAGTTAACTAAACTTTTTTGATAGATTTCAAAACATATTTTATTTATTTATTTGCAAGCAATGAGATAGAAGAAGAAAGAGAGACAAAGATAATGGGCATACTAGGGCCTCCAGCCATTGCAAATGAACTTGAGACATATGCAACACTTTGTGCATCTGGCTTTTTTTTGGGTACTGGGGAATTGAACCCAGGTTGTTAGGATTTGCAGGCAAGTGACTTAACCGCTGAGCCATCTCTCCAGCCCCTTTGACAGATGCTTGACAATTGAATGCTAGAGTTCAGTTTTTTTTTTAAATAAAAATAACTGCATGTCTATTTTTACAAGGGCATAACTATATAAAATAGTTACTTATATAACCCTACTTACTGACATTCTGTTCTTATAACCTAATCCAAAGATTATTTATTTAGTGCTTTTGATTTTCTATATATATTCTCAATTCTAACCCAATACTGTTTTTAAGATCTCACTCCTTATCTTTTTTGTTTCAACCATGGGAGGTAAATTAGTTCCTTAAAGGCACAAACATGAGTGCCCATCAGAATTCACAGTAGCTTCACCTCTAAGCACCTGTAATTCACTCCCCCACTGCCCAGGTGGCTTGGTACTGAGGGTCTAGCACAGAAGGGTGAAGGGAGTGAAGAGTAGGAGCTGGAAAGATGGAAGTCACCTATAGCTTCTCATTTTCCTTCAGATATTGTATTGGGTTAGTAACAACTTTTGATCATTTCAACATCCATTTATACCTACCAAATAAATCTCAAGTTCTCAGGGTCTCATTGGCATGGCTGTTATATTCTTTTCTCCAAGTCTTTCCAGTCTAGTGTCCCTAATATGGACAAAAGATCTACTAGTATTAGATTATGAGGAGTTATATTCTTGTTTGCAATGGTGCTCACTTATTCTTGAACAGAATCATGAGCTGTAGAATACAAAATTATTTTCTTCAACACCAAATTGAGTCTTCTCCCTACAAATGTTCCTGGAGAAGACAGATCCCAAGCAGGTGTGATGGCATAAAAGTGTCTCTTTAGCAGAAGAATTAACTTTCTGAGACAACTCAAACTTAGGGCTGAAAACAACCAAGATTTCCTAAAATTGGGACTTGGGATAGAAGATTATAAATAAGCTTCAAGAAAACATGATCAATTAAATTGTAGAAATACTGAATTTGAGAAGCCTGTGAGCTTCTCAACAGTGTTATAAACAAATTTGACTCAATAAATAAATCACTAGCTAACAGAGGTAAGGAGTTATGTCAAATATCAGTAGCCATTGTTTCAACTGCTCTCTTAGACTTGACTACCTTATTTCTTGGAAATCTCTCAGGAGATGTAAATCAGAGAAAAATCACCCTAATTTACCATAAGTTACTTCACACGTTGGGCACTATAAGACTTATGGACATTTCCTGTGGAATCATAAGCATACTTTCTGCATGTGAGAGAAATGTGATAGGAAATGTGGGGTCTGGAGAGGCGGCGTTAGATAGCATAGTATCCAGTATCTGTGGGAGGGGGCAATGAAGTCATGTTGAGTGAGGTGTTGACAGACCACACATGGCTTAACGGAGGAACCTATCATACCCAATAAAACAAGTGAAGAACCTGTTTTGACTAGAACTTTATTTTTAAATGAAAACATGTTTGAGATAGTACTTACCTACTTTTAGACATAGCTTGTTTGTTATGGGGTATGTCAGAGAGTCTGTGAACCCTAAGCTCTTATAACGGAGGGGCAGTCAGCAGGATTTGAACAGTAATGTGAGTGACTGCTGTGGTGCCAACTAGTTGATGGATCCTTAGGAAATTCAAACCATGCCAGGGATATTAGACACTTGGAAATTATTAAAATGAAAGTTTGTAAGAGCCACAGTGTGTAGGAATGCCCTGAGGCGTGGTTTCCCAGCCCCATTACCCCACAGGGACTGACTGAGGCTTTTATGACCCCACAATGAATATTATAATCCCATTGAGGAGGGTATCCAGGGTAATGGGAGCTTGGGCAAGGGGGAGGTAAAAGAGTATAACCTGTTATAAATATAATATACATATATATATTTTAAAAAAAAGGACTTGCTTATTGCTTGACTTGCTTTTATCTGTGATGGAAGGATTTTGTGGCACGTGTTGTCAAGTCTTTAAAAGGGGGTGGTTATGTAACTAGAACAGTGTTTGTTACATAGAAAGCAGCTGGAAATATTTACTGCACTGGACTGAGTAAAAATGGAGACGAGAGTCAAGTTAATTCAACTTGTTAAGATATTCACAAGCAATAGATCCATTCTTTTATTTGTCTATCCTTTTACTCATTCAAAAACATTTCTGACTCCATGACACTGAGCTTGATTTTGGAGATGTAATGTGCAAAAGACTCAGTACTCATCCTCAAGGATCCCACTGTGATCTAAAGGAGTGGTGATCACTACTAATGGGGGTAATTTTTCTCTAGATACTTATATAAGTACCTTTAAATGCATTATCTCACTGACTTTCATAGTGAGATTATATTTTGCCATTATCCTTTTTTGTAACTTTCATTGGGTGTTTATTTCTCACATGCTGTAAAACACAGCCATTACTTTCCATAAACACAACTTCTATTCCACATATCCTGAACATGTGACTTATTTGAACAACATATATTTAAGGTGTGTGGATGAAACTCTTCTCATTTTAAAGTTGCAAATATATGAGGCTTTTACTTGTGCTTATATTTTTGAGGAATTTTAAGATAATACAAATAAGATAGAGGATTTATTATACAATAGAGTATATGTGGTTTGCATTGGTTGATTTCAGATACAGTCAATTCAAGCTATAAAAGAGAGGCTCATCTGGGAATATGATTGTGGTGAATAAAACAAGCATTCTTTATATGGGTGTTCATGTCCATTTGGCCTACAGTTTCACTATTCAAATGAATAAGAGATAAAACACAGCTTGGTTCCAGATGAGTACTGATGGTATCTTCTGAGGATGGGGAAGAGAAACTTTCCCTGGGCTATATGTGACTAAACTGTACCTCTAACAAGTAGGAAAAAGTAGGTGATTAAAAATAAAATAAAACTGGGCATGGTGGGACACACCTTTAATCCCAGCACTTGGAAGGCAGAGTTAAGAGGATCACCGTGAAATCTAAGCCAGGCTGGGACTACAGAGTGAGTTCCAGGTCATCCTGGGCTAGAGTGAAACCAACTAGGAAAAAAACTATAAATATATAGAAAGTTCTGGAACTGCACATACAATCACTAGATTTTATTTGGAAGAGATGCCAGAAATTTCTTGAAATAGAAATACTGTCTACTATATGTAGGATTATCCAAAATAATACATAGCTTTAGTTAAAACATATCTAATCTTTTCATAAATGAATTATAGAATTGACAAAGGAATATTATCCTATGTTTAAACATGAAAATAATCTGTATTATTTATCTTGAATTTCAAACTCATTTAGTTTTAACAAAGAGACATTTCTAAGTACTATAGAGTATAGAATTTGTTAGTAAACTGATGATCTGATCAATCCTGGAAAGAGATTACCCCTCCTGAATCTAGTAAAATGTCAAATCATTATATGCAAATAAAACTTTTATTTTCTGCACTGGGCTCTGAAATTTTATAGTATTTTTCCTGTATTTCAACCCTAGCTATTTTTTTTTCAAATTTTCAAATTAATGATACATCAAAACTATGTAATTCTATCTTCCATACTGAAAGTAATTTGGTTTCTTAACAATAGAACCCATGCATTCCATCTACTATTGATATTTTTAAGATAATTAAGTGTATGAATTCTGAAGGCCAAGTTAAGATTATATTTATCAATTCAATATCTTATCAGGTGGGAAATAATTGACTTCATAACTAGTATGCAAACATTGGCAGTACTTCTGCATGCCTGTTATATAAGAATGCAAAATTTAAAGATCATTTGGCAAGTAATGTGCTCTAAATCTATGTTAATAATCAAAGTATAGAACATAATATAGATACGTACTGGTTTTACTTCATGACATACAATATGACCAGTGACCAGAAGCTAGTCTTATAAAATTTTTTAAAAAAAGAACATTTCACTCTCAGAAAGGTGACATTCTTTTTTTTTTTTTTTTTTTTGCTTTTCATTAGAATTGTCAAGAAAAGTGCTGAAGAAGGCCTGTGTTGTGATTGTGAGACGTATGTACTGACCTCAAAGGGTGAAATGCAGGGAAATATTTATTCAGGTGAAAAAATACAAAGCTTTGCATGTTGTTCAGCAGTGAACAAACAAAGATTCCAAAGAATGTACTGCATGTGTGGCTTTCAGAACTCAACCATTAAATTTCCAATATTAGGTGGAAAGCCAAAAACACGAAAGGTTTTGAAAGGTTAGTGACAATTATAGGAATGATTTCTTCAATGACTAAACTTGACTTCTAATGTTGACCATAAAGAAATAATGTACTAAATGATTATAATTGACACTATGGTTTTTGTAAGCTTCCAAGTGCTGAAATCCAATGCTTTAAGTTTTGACACCATTCAGGTGATTAAAACTTAGCATCCAATTCTACTCTGTCATTATGATCCAGATATGATCTTAATCATTTGCAAAGTACCTATTACATGCTTGCTAGATGATGGATATAAGATTCGAACCCTCTCAAAGCATGTTGGTACATGCCTTTAACCCCAACACTCAGAGGGAGGCAGAGGCAGGAGGATTGCTGTGAGTTTGAGGCCACCCTAAGAATACAGAGTGAATTTCAGGTCACCCTGGGCTAGAGCAAGATCCTACCTCAAACAAAACAAAACAAAAGAGAAATTCAAATCCTGTAATATACCCATACCAACGTCCATTCCCCTTTCTGTGTACCTTCAATAATTAGTGATGTGACCTTCTGTGGGCTTCAATTTTCTTATTTATGAAACACAATTAAGATAGATTACTTACAAAGCTCCTTTGAGGTATGAGGTTCTGAGATTCCACAATAACTTGACTTTAAGAGTTCCAAGACTGAGAAGATCCTAGGTGGTAGAGCAGAATTTGACATGGGAATGTGAAATGTGGGGCTTTAATAAATAAAAAGGAGGGAGGAGCACATTCCAGGGAAATGGGATTGAGTGAACTCAGGAGAGTTGATGTAATAGTTTCCGGAGTTTAGTGATGGGACCAACTGCTAGTAAAGAACGGCAAGAGAGAAAACTGACTGGTAGATTTGGCCAGATGTTGGAAAAACTTGGTTGTCCACCTGGGGGTGCAAGTTTGATTTTAGAAGTAAATCATAATATTTTAAGAATGATAGTTTTTACTGAGTATGCTTTAATGGGATTCATAAGAATGATAAAAATGTGGGCCGGGCATGGTGGCACAGGCCTTTAATCCCAGCACTCAGGAGGCAGAGGTAGGAGGTTCACCATGAGTTCAAGGCCACCCTGAGACTAGATAGTGAATTCCAGGTCAGCCTGGGCTAGAGCAAGACCCTACCTTGAAAAACCAAAAAAAAAAAAAAAAAAAGGATGATAAATGTGGGTTGTTAAAGGAGGTAAGTTTCATGTAAAAGTTCTAGGAATACAAAATTTATGAAGAAAAAAAAAACTTATCAAGAGCTCTTCTTGGGTCGGTTCAGTCAGAAATTTGAAGGAAGGACAAAGAATGATATATTAAGAAAATGGTCACTAGCACATTTTTAGCTGGAGATTGGAGAGTATTTGTACATCTCTTTACTATGCCAGGCAGATACTTCATATTAGAGTAGAAATGTTGGCTTAGGAAAGGGCATACTCCTTGTTTAGTTTCAAAGATATACTCAATACTTAGATTATTTGTAAATGATCTTACTCCTGGGAATTAGACATTGACCCATGTACTAATACTCTACCACAGTCTCAGGTTGTTTAATACCATTAAAGTACCCAACATACTGAGCGTTGGAACAGCATTCCTGTGTTTTGTAGGATGACAAAATGCTTTCATTGTATGAATTTGTATGACTATTAAAAAATGATTTAGGGGCTGGAGAGATGGCTCCATGTTTAAGACACTTACCTGCAAGGATTATTTCTTGTGATTTTTTTTAGGAAATTATAAAATATTTGCAACACAAGTAAGACATACTAATTACATAGCCTCAAATAGATGACAGAACTACAGAAAGCTAAAGAAACACAGAGTAAATAAAAAGTAGAAGGTTATGAAATGTATATTTCATTAGATGGGAAAGCATCTAAAACATCCTCTTCAGGGTAGATTCTAGCAGCACTGAATGAAGATTTTCAGTAAAGTTGCCATGGGTTTATTTAATCTTCTACAGATAGGCTATACTTTGTTGGCTAGTGTAATTTGCAATTAAATTGTGAAAATGGTTCTTAGCAAGTTATCTCTTGGGTCTTTTTTTAAATTTAGTTCTCATGAGAACATGAAAAATATTAAGAACCTGAATCGTTCAGCATTATTTGTGCCAGATCCACAATGTAGATCCCATGGCAGGCATATTTAAGAAGGGAGTCGATTGCTGCCTTGGTTCTAATTTGGGCTTTCCCAGTGTCCAATATGTTTCTCTCAAATGAACTGGGCCTTGGGGAGCTTCAAATACTCAGGGTGTGTGAAGAGAAGGAAAAGGGAAAATTTCTGCATTATGACAGCTTTCTGCAAGCTTCATTTTTTACAACATTATGTCAATTGAATTCTGTGGCTTAAGTTAACCAGAGCATAGGCACCTTAATTAATCAAAAAAATTCCCTTAATACCAACTCTCAGACACACATGCACACACACACACACACACACACACACACACATTGCCATTTCACTGTGGAGTAGCATATGTCTGCATTGTCCTGCATATGGTCCAAATTAGCACCTGCATAGTTCAGTTATTAAATGAAAAACAGCTCTTTACTTGACCTATAGAGATTTTGTGTACAAGAACCTATCCAACAGCATTATGTCTTCCCTTATCAGATGTGTGTGGTATGACATAATGAATGTAACACTTCAGTGCAATTGGCAAGATTTCAATTCCCAAGCACAGGGTCATGTTTCCCAGCTCATTGTTTTGAAAGCAGACATTATGCATTGGGTAGCTAATGCTGAAGTCCTGGATTTTTTCCCCTCAGAGATCTCAAACCAAATCTGAGAAACTAGTAACCCAAATTTAATAACAGTCTGAAAATTTATTCCCTGAACAAGAACTTCTTAGATTAAGTGATGAAAACTCTTGAGAAATGTTAGGTGAATGTGTGGGGCCAAACCAAAAGTCACTTTTATACAGAAAAAAAAAATATAAAGGTAAATAGTATTGCTTAGAATATAAAATTTTACTTATAAAATTACTTCTTGTTGCTTCCTTCATAAAGCAACATTCACATGCAAATCTGAAATGGTTTTCTAAAATATTTAAATTATACTTAATTATACAAAATGATATTCACAATGTCACGCTGCTATATACCTTGTACTAAGTAAAATTTCTCTTTGATTTCAATTACTAGCCTTTGTTTTGAGACACACACACACACACACACACACACACACACACACACACACACATGCATTTGCAGTGCCTCAGGTTGGACAGAGAAACAAAGTTTGGGAGTGTGTAAAGAAACATAAGAGAATATGATGATGTATAATTCATTAATTAGGAAAATAAACTGTGGTAATGATTATGATATTTTATCTTTGTATATGTATGATTTTTGTGTGTGCATGTATATATGCATGTATGGGTGTGTCACAGAATTTGTAGTAACCTTCATGTTGCTGGAATAAAACACCCAACCCAAAGCAGCTGGTGGAGTTAAGCATTTATTTTGGCTTAAAGTCTCCAGGGGAAGTTTCCTGATGGCAGGTGAAAGCATAGCAGAAACTACTTATCATTTGGTGCTGCAGCAGGTGGAAGATGGCCACAAGACAGTGAGCTGAACTAACACACCGACCAGCTGCAGGCTCATCAACCTCAAGATTGGACCCCAGTGAGCTAACTTCTCTAGCAAGTTCTCAAACTGTCATGAGCTGGGGACCAGGAATTCAAAACATATGAGTTTATGGAGGACATCTGATTTAAAGTATCACAAGGTGTATGTGTAGAGGTCACAGGACAACCATACGTTTTGTTCTTCTTACATTTGGCTTGAGGCAACTTCTCTTGTTGTTTACCATTGTGAACACAAGGCTGGTTAGTCTTTGAACTTCTGGGATTTTCCTGTCTCCTCCTCCCATCTGACTGTCATGGGTCTGGAATAACCAATGCTCACTACTGAGTCCAGCGTTATGTGCTTCTGGGGATTCGACTTCAGATTGTCCTACTTGCACAGCATATGATTTTATGTACTGAGCCTTATCCACAGCCCAGAAAAAAAACATTTTAATGATACAAACTACAAGTATTGATGGAAAATTATGTCTAAACCTTTCCTATGCATTGCATAAGAATTAGATTTCAATTAAAATAGAAGTGATCTGATTCAATAATTAGATACAATGGAATAATTAAAAGATATAATAGTGGCTTCTTGATTCTAATGAATCTAATATATAGTTGGTATGAAAATTTAAACTTGGCCATTTCAATGTAAATGAGAGATACAAATGAAGAATCTCAAGATTCCATGGGAGCAGTGCTATGTACACTTGAAAACTTACATCCTGCTAATGAGTTGTACAGAAGAAAGGAAATAGCCTACTTTGGCCAAAGTTCAGAAATTAACAACGATAGTCTGTTTAAGTGGGTTGGGAGTAGCACTCATAAAAGACAACATTGAAGCAATTGGGACTTCAGTTTAGAAGACAAATTTCAAAAATAGGGTTGAAGTCTATGAGAGCTAAATATAAAAATGGGCTCAACTGCCAAATATTAATATACTAGAACTAATGTTCATTTCTTAAAGCTCAGAGAAGGAAGTTTCATAATACACAACAGGAAATGTACTAGATTACCATGATAACACAAAAGCAATTTAACCATAGTTTATTGACATCTGCTACAAATAAAGTACAGTGTAAATAGTACATATTTAATAAATATCTTAGACATATCTCAAATCTAATCCTATCTTTCAAAGTACAAAACTACACACAGTTAAAGCACAATATAATGTTACTATTTACCATCCCATTTTCCAAAACCAGTACCATAAAAAGATTTCAAAGTGATTATTTTAGCAATTAAAAGTAAACATATGGAACCTATTTATGCTAAAATGTTAAAACATCAATATGTTTGAAATGACATTAAATTGTTGATAGGCCCATAACAAGTTAGTGAAAAAAGGGACTTTCTAGGTATACCTTTAAGTTTTGTATCATAAAATTAATATCAATCTTCCCTACTAATCATCCCTTGAAAATGACAAAATTAACCAAAGAAAATTATGTAGGGTTTTTTTGACTTTATAAAAATGTAGTTATGAGGAGCTGGCTTAGGTGCTCCAAAGGCATGATGATCTATAGGGATTTAAGAGTTGAATGAAAACATGAGTCTCCATGCTTAGAAGTGAATGTATAGGGAGACCTTTTGGAACACTTTCTAGCCATTAGAATCTGTCAATAATAGTTGACTGTTACCTAATATTCTTCACATTCTTCCTATCATCAGCACCACATCTACTCACAGAGTAATGAATTTATTCTCCTATTATCTATGAGATAGGCATGATGTAGAAGAAACAGAGAAAAAAATTGAAAAAAAAAACTATGGACCAAATGAAGAAAAAGAGGATAAAAGACGGGTCATTCACAAGCCACAGATCATCATCAATATCCACTAATGATCAGGCACAGAGGACCTCAGGGTCTGCACCTAGTTCAACATCCATATCAACATGTCAGATAATGACACTAGAGACATTGTTCAATAGCAGATTTCCAGAGCTCAGAGGATGTTTAACATGCGGCATGACAAACACAGGACTGGAAGGACACCTCTGCAACCAAAAGATAGGCTGAAGTGTGAAAAGGAAAATGAAGGGTAAACAAAATTCTGGCTTAAGTCACAACTATGAGGTGGAGGATCCACTATACAATATGGCCTTAGCAGAGGGGCTTAACATTCTATGTCTCATCTGTATGGTCTAGGTAACAGAATGCTTTTTTATAAAGAAGAAATGTGTTACCCATGTACAGTGCCCAGTGCTTGGCATTTAAGGAGAGCTAGACAAGTTTTAGCTGTTCATTTTTATTAGCATGTTATGGAGAGGATAAGTGAAGTCTACCAGGGATTCACACTGTCATTCTATGAGAAACTACCAGAGCAAAACCCAACATTGCACACTGTGTGCTAGTTTACAAAACATGATATCCCTCTTCTAATCATTAAAACTGTATTGCTATTAAGAATAAAGAATATTCAGATAGATGATAGATAGATAGATAGATAGATAGATGATAGATAGATAGATAGATAGATAGATAGATAGATAGATAGATAGATAGATAGATAGATGATATAGATCCCTTGAATCTATTTCTCTTCCTCTATCATGAGAACTGAGATGCAGGGCACAGGTTCAAAAGAATTTTAAAATACAGTATTAGATAGCAGGTCCTTTTTCCAATTGCAAGGACTTATCAGGCAAAGAAAAAAATACAGTAAGATATGATTTATATAACACAGCATATTTTTAAGGACAAGTATATTTTAATTTCCCTTAACTATTCTTTTTTTAATTGTCCATAATGAGTTACATTATTTAGTGGGCAAACAATGAGTTGTTATCCCCAGTTCTCCGATGCTCCCCTCCCCCATCCCCAATCAGCTGGATATCCTCCTCCATGGGTCTTCTGGATCAGTCCTTGTAGCAGGGGACCATGGATAGCCTAGTACTCAGCCTGGTTCTCCTGGCCCAAGTGTGTTGTTACTGAGGGGTGCCATGCCTCTGGAGAGTCTCCCCCACCACAGCTCTCACAATCTTTCCACCCCCTCCTCCGCTCAGTTCCCTGAGTCGTAGTGGGTGGGTATTAAGGCTGCTTTAATGTTGTGAGCTTAGGGGGCTTTGTGTCAAAAATTGTTGGTTTCTGTCACCCTGGCTTATCCTGTGTTGATTGAATGGCTGTGGCTTTGGGTCCCTTGTTCATCCTGTCATTCTCTGTGGGGTTCCATATGGATCCTCTATGATATGACTGTGGTTCTTGTGGATGATAAAACAAGAACTCCTGGCCTGTAATATTGTCCAGAGAAACAAATGACAAATCATACATAACAAATGTCAAAACACCTGTTAGAGAAGATAAAATTGACCTTATCTCTTCATAACACTGAGGTTGCCTGGTCAATAAGCTGATTGCATCTGTTTTCACTTTCAGGTAATTCTGATTTCACTTTGATTCCATATACTTCACTAGGTACTCGAGGAAGTAAATTTACCACACCTGCTCTGAAGTTCGGTAAACTTCAGATATTTTACAGTTTCTTGAATTCTTAAGGGTTACCTTTATCTTATGCTACACACAAATGAGCATGAAATGATCATTCTTCAGTCACCATACATCTAAATGTTGCAAACAAAAAGCCTTAAGTTTATAGGACTTTATGGAATATTTGGCAGTCATTGACCAAGATCACATTAAGTGACATACAAGTTTTGCAAATGGCTATTTACCTTTGGCTTGCCACAGAAAAGATTATTTTTCTGATTACACCCTATTTCTTCATGTTTTCCTGTCTCTTTCTATATGTCAGCGTTATTTCCACTTTTTCCTTTGATTTGGACCCTGGGAAATTCAAGAAGTGGGCAGCTCCAATTATGGTTCTGTTGCCTAAGATGAAAGGTCTTCTGCTGCTCAAGATGACTGTATTTGAGTCCCCAAAACTAAATTTCTACAGGTCTGCGTATCTTTTTTTCTCCATGGGTCCCACTGAATTTTTGGCTCTGCCATTATAACATTGTAAGTTGCTTCTCATTTACCTGATTCTTCCCTTTGCAGCACTACCTGAGACAACTTGCTTTTCATCTTTTGTTAAACTACCTCATAGACTTCCCAATAGATGGAACATTGACAAATATGTGCATTTATAGAATCCACAAGTGTGATATCCACAGGCACAAGAAGAAATACATATAACACACCTAAGCAGAGAGGGAGGTTAATATCACAATCTTTAACACCCCTAGCAATAAGTAAGGAAAGAGTTTAAAACACTATTGTGCTGAATTTACCTTTGGGATTTTTCACTAAGAGAGTCCATGTCAATAGCCTCAGTATAAGAATGAGTATAGTTAGACTTTGAAAGATTAAACTGCTTTCTGGTGATAACACAGATAATTAGAGGTTAGAAACAATCTTCTACTTCTCTACTGGTAGTCTGGACTTGCTTCTACTGCACAATACTATATAGGATTTCTGGAGTTTTCTTGTTTGTTCTTTTTAGGCAGGGCCTCGCACTAGCCCAGGCTGACTTAGAAGTGACTATGGAATCCCAGGCTGAACTCAAACTCACTGTGATCCCTTGTCTCTGCCTCCCAAATGCTAGGATTAAAGGTGTGCAACACACCTGTCTCTTATATTGGATGTTAATGGTAAGGATATTATTAATATTTTAATAGAATATTCTTATTATTCTAGGTTAAAGTATTGAAATACTAATTCCTTTTAGATTTATGGCCCCTTGTGTGGCTTAACAAGGATAGGACAAAAATGTGGCTAAAAGTTTCATTTTATTAATTCTTAATCAAAATCATTTATTCATTCAAAATATTTAAATATATGAGTCCAGCACTGTGACCCTTTCCCTGAGTCTGTTCACTCTCACCTCTTTGGGCCTCAGCTTTAAGAACAAAGTTTTGGTTCATATACTCACTCTTTGTTCTGCTTCTCCCAATGAGGAAATGCAGATTGCTCCTCTGTGGGCTTACTTTACCAGTTCTCCACTAGGCTGTGGAAGCAGTTACCACTGCTTGGGGCAGAGATGAAGAGCTTGTTTCCCATAGGTCACTTAATGAATAAGAATCACAATGAAGGTCTCTAACTAAGCTCAACATAAAATACAGAGAAAGAGAAAGAAGGCAGTAACTTGAAGGTTAAGGGAACTTTGTTTAAGATAGAAAAGAGCAAGTGTGGCTGTGAGAAAGAAGAGACAATTATAATACATGAAGCTGAACAAAAGTTGCAATTTTTCAGCCCTGTCATACCAAGGAAAGTGTTAACACATAATTCCACCTGTCTCAGATAAGCAGAAATGACTGTATCAACGTCCAGAGCTAGGGTTAGTTGTTTGGAGGGGTGGACATGACAGACTAAACATAATTTTTAAAGAAATTTTGAAAAGGAAACAACCCAACAACCCATTCTGTAGCTTTAATCAGAGGTATTGGAGTTTCCAAAATTTACAGGAAATAGCTGAAAATATATTCAATAACAGTGGCAGCCTGTCTTATTTAGTATTAATATGTAATAATTTATATTGTATCAATTTTAAAGTCCTAAAGGTATTCAGACAAAAATCGAGCTATCCAAGAAGAAAAATTAATTTTTAAAATTTTAACCAGCTGAATATTGGTCTACACATATTCAAAATGTGGCTTAGCACTGTAGCACATGGGCAAGAAGAGAGGAAATCACTAAGGCAAGTTCCAGCCATTCTACTTCCACCTGAAGCAGAAAGAAAGCTGTTTAAACAGAAAGCAAGGAATGGGGCAGCCTCCCAATATGGGGGTGTGACAAATTCCAAGTTTCTTTGTGATAGATGTAAATGTGAATGGCTTTCAAAAATGATGTTGGAGGCATTCCAGTTTTCCTCTTAAGGACCTGTGTTTATAATTCCAGTCGCTAACATTCACATAATTGCGAGTTCAAGTTGACTTTGAGACTGTTACTGGTCTTCTTTTGCCTCCAATTTTCTCAGCAGCTGTGCTGTCAGGCTGAACTGACTGCCTTAAATATTTTAAGAAACTAAAGTGAGAGTCATATCTGCAATTATTAGTAAAAGAAACAAACACATTCCCATGCTCTTGAAGACAAGGGGGGTGGCTTCCATTTGCTTTCCAAGAACAAAATTCTTAAGAATCCAACACATCCAGGGCTGCATAAACCAATCCCATATACCAAGACTCCTAGCTCTTATAGTTTGGAATGTATTTCATGTTGTGATTCCAGAATACTGTTTTTCAATCAATGTTTCATTCCCACTGCATCAGATGCCAGGGGAGACAGTTTATTGTAGTGCTTTTCAGTTGACTTTTAATTCATAATAAATCCTCTCTTTCTCTCCAACATCCTAGATAGCTTTGCAAAAAGGTTACTAGAAAACAGAAATTAGCATTAACTTCTTAGACAACATCTATAGAAAAACAATGTCATTAAATAGCTTCTAAATTAAATATAACATACAAATTCCTAAGGCATTCTTGTTTTAAAAACCGTTAGTATATGCTAATTGAAAATACACTTATTGTGGCATTTCTGTGCATGTATGCATATAATGTGCTTTGATCATATCCACAACCTCTATGATTCCTTTTTATCTTCACTCTGATCTTCCATTTCCACATCCTTTGTGGTTTAGCTGCTTTGGCCTTCTTTTTTTTAAGAAAATAGGAGATTAACTATTGATATTCTAGGACTCAATTTATAAAAGTTTTTGTGAGAATATGGGAGTTTGAAAAAATTGAGAAATGGAAAACTGAGTCTGCATTTCTTTCCTTCTTTCTTTTTTCCTCCTTTTCTCCTCCCTTTTCTTCCTTCCTTCTCCTCCTCCCTCCTCCTTTCTCTTCCTCTTCTTCCACCCTCCTCTTCTTCCCTCTTTTTCCACCTTCCTCTTCCTCCTCCTCCTTGGCTTATAGTTCCAGAAGGTAGAGTCCATCATGGCAGGGGAGGCATGGCAGGCCAAAGCAGGAAGCCACGGTCACCCCGAAAGACAGAAAGAACAGCAGGTAGGGATGGACTATAATATAACATCTCAAGGTCTGCCACCAGTGACCCACTTCCTCCAGCAAGACTCTACCTACTGAAGAGTCCATAACTTTCAGAGCAGTACCACCAGTTGAAGATTAAATATTCAAACAGATGAGCCTATGGAGGTCATTTTTTCATTCAGACCACCACATTCCTTGATTCTTGGAAGGAGTGATATAAATGTCCCATTTAAGGCTGAACACTCAAAATTCACTTTGAATCTCAGTACTCGGACCTCTTTTGTGACTCTGGAGTCCACTGCAAAATAAAACTTCCCTGGGCAAAGTTGTGAGCAGCCGTTATTTTTGAGCATAAATGTAAATATTTAGAAAGCAGTTTGATGGTTACAATGTGACCATAGCCATGTCACTCTTTTCTTCACACATTCCATTGGTTCACCTTGCCTACAGCTTGGAGTGTGTGCTTTGGTGAAGACAGTGTGGAGACACTGATATTTGAATAGGATGTTGATATCAAAATATAGTTGTGTTACAATATTTCCTTTGTCCAGGATTAACTTAAGTAGGTGAAATATAAATCATGATGCCATTAGATACCTATTAGACATTTTTTATTGCATACACAATCTAGCTGAATAAAAATGAGGCCTTAACCTATGAGAGAGGGAAAAATAGCAAAACTAAATAAATATAGAGGTGAGGAGGAGGTGTCTTTAGGATGCCTGCCTGTCTCACTTTCACAGTTGGGCAATACCCTGACAGTCATCATAACCTGAGACAGGAAAAAGCTAGAAGTGTAAGGAATTATGTAGTTTTGTTAGTATGATTAATACATGCAAGTACACATGAATTTAGACAGATAGAGCTGAGAAAGAATTGGGAGAGATGTTCAGCAGCATTCCACTTTAAAGTAGACAGCAAAGGTGGGAGGGAGGCATTGTTTCTAAAGACCTCTGATTGATTATCCACTGAAAAACACAGTCATGAATCTGAGAATGTTACAGCTAGGTTCAGGTAAGTCTATTCTGTACTCGAGCTGAGCCAGGTTTGGAGGCTTAAGTTTATTTGTCATTCTGTTTGGAGATAAGTAGGATATTTATGCAGAGAAAAGGAAGAGGAACCACTATGTGATAGAAGTGCCTGGTGCACAGGAAACCTTCAATTGGCTTGTCATCATCATATTTTAGGTTTCTGCTCTTTTGAAAATGAGTCACTAAAATACAATATCACATTCAAATACAGTCGACGCACATGGTACAACAAAGGCCTAAGGAATAAGAGCCCCATGCAATCAGCTGCTTAAAGGTTCCCAGTACTGCTCTTGCCCCCAATTTGCCTTCCCTTTACACCCACTTCTTGTCTCCCTGGGGTAACTACTAACCTGGAATTTATATCCTTCCTTTCTCTCTTTTCTCTATAGTTTTGCCAAATATAGAACTAGGTACTTTATAAAATATTGTTAATAAAAGCTTTAAATGTGGTGAAATTTTACCTCATGCTGAGAATCTACTTGATGAAATATTTCTGGCATGACTGAAGTTCTGCATCCATTAGTAACAATATTTCATCATCTGAGAGGTGCAGTGTCACTTCTCATGGGAATAATTTACTGGCACGCATGTGTAGTCAGCTTCAAGTTCTCATCTGATAAAAATGTTGTGACAATCACAGCCTAATTTGTCTTGAGTGTTTTGAGAGTCTTAATAATGTTACTGATTTTCATCTTCTGCATAAATGTAGCTTTTTGTCATTTGGGAATTCTCTCTTCTGTATTTTCAGTACCATCCATATACATTGATTTGGGGTAGAGTATGTCTTATTTCCTTCATTTCTTGCTTTGGTTGTTCATACCTTCCTTCCATTAATTTTTTTCCTCTTTCTTGCCTTCCATTAATTTCATTTTTAGTTAGCAAATAAAATGGTGGATTTTATTATAACGTTCTCATACATACATATTAAACTTTGCTCATATTCACCCATTGGTCACCTTCCTTAACCTTTCTTATCCTCTATGGGTCCCTTCCTCCAGGTAAAAAGTCCCTGTCTGCTTTCACATCATATATGTTTACATATTAATATAATGTCTTATATATACATATACATATACATATATACATATATAGTTAAATCTAGATTCCACACATGAATAAACATGTGTGATATTCTGTGTTTTTCTCATAACCCTCTATGGTTCCCCTTCAGATTGACTCTCTCCTCTTCCTCATAGTCCTCTTCTACTTTCATGTAACACATACACACATACACACACACATACATACACACATGTGTATTGTGTGTTTGTGGATCTAGAATTAACATATGAGAGCAAATAGGCAAGAATTGTCTTTCTGGGTCTTGTTTATTTTGTTTAACATGACAATCTCACTTCTATCCATTTTCTAATGAAGGGCACAATTTCATTCTTCTTTATGATTGAATAAGACAATATTGTGGGAATAAACCATATTTTCTTTATTCATCTGTTTACAGGCATTTAGGCTCTCTCCATATTTTGGCTCCTATGAATAGTGAAACACCATACATGGATGGGCAAGCATCATTGAGGTATGTTCACTTAGATTCCTTTGGGCTCATAGCCAGGACTGGTAATGCTTGGTCAAAATATAGTGTAATTTTTAGTGTTTTTGAGGACCTTTCACACTGATTTCCATAAGTAGTTACACTACCAACAGTAGTTTATATGCATATAAGCGTGTCTTTTTTCCCTACATTCTTGGGAACATTTGCATGTCCCTTGTTTGTTTTTTGATAATAGCCATTTTGAGTGGGGTAAGATCTCATTGTAGTTTTAATTTGCAGTTTAAGATGGTTAAGAATGGTAAACATTTTTTTAAGTGTTTATAGGCCATTTGAATTTCTTCTTTTGAGAATTATCTATTCTGTTCAAAGCCATGTGTTTACTGGATGGTTTGGTTCTTTAGTGTTTAAGGTATTCAGTTCTTTGTAGATTATAGATATTAATCCATCATCAGATACAAAGTTGGAAAATATTTCATACCATCCTGTGACTGGTTTCTTCACTATTGATTGTTTCCTTTGCTCTGCTTACAGATCTTCTAAATAGTCTTTCCTAAATTTCCTACATTTCAGTTCAAGGAGAATTATCTTAGTAGCTTACAAACATCATTTTTTACCAATGATGTTCTTCATTTGGGTCTTGTCTTGCGATAAGAATGCTCAATTTAGAAAACTCCATTATAGTCTATATCTTAAATTTCCATCTTTCTTTTGAGACTAGTAAGAAAGGATGACCTGAAGGTTGAGAATTTTCTGGAGTATAAAAAGGTAATAAGATGAATCAGTCACCCCTGGCCTATCATATAGGGCCCAAACAAAACCTATGAGAAAGTGGCATGATAAACAAGAGACCTATCACCACAGCAAGTCAAATAACCCATGAAAGGTCAATGGAGACAGACATCAACAATACCCAACACGACCCAAAGCAGAAGTCCAGAGGCATTTAAGATATCAATAATAAAGCAGACTTAAAACTCACCCACCATGACTCAGGGAATTGAGTGGAAGATGGGGTGGAAAGATTGTAAAAGCCATGGTGGGGGAGAATATCCAGAGACATTGAACCCCCCCTCAGCAACAATACACAAAGGCGGAAAAAAAACTGGCTACCTCTTATGTAATTCATAATCCCCTATCCCATAGGGAATGATCTAATATATCCACCGAGGAAGGCCCCCAGTGGGTTGGGGACAGAGAGGAGGGAAATGGGGGGTACCATCACAAGATTTGCTCATACAATGTATCTAATTATTAACAATAAAGATGTTTTCAAAAAGTAATAACAGATTTTTCACGTGTGTTTCATCTTTCTTTTTTTATATTTTATTTATTCATCTTCTGGAGAGAGAGAGAGAGAGAGAGAGAGAGAGAGAGAGAGAGAGAGAGAGAGAGAGAGAGAGAGAGAGAGAGAGAGAGAACCAACCAGGGCCACCGCCTTGCATTTCTGGCCCACATGGGTACTGGGGAATTGAACCCAGAGCCCTAGACACTGGAGGCAACTGCCTTAACCGCTGAGCCATCTCTCCAGCCCTGTTTCATCTTTCAGTTGTGCTGGAAAATAATCAATTTCCTTGTGATAAATTAATTGCATGGAATTTGTTGTAAAGTTTGTATTAGAAAAATGATTAATAGTTATTTGAAACATTTTTAGGTTTCCAATGATTATTGAATATCTCCTGAATTTCAAGTTGTCAAAGTAATAGTTGTACATTTATATTTTCAAAATATGTGTGAAAACCACCTACACCTAAATCTCATGGGTAATTTTTTTTATGTTTTCAAGGTAGATATTTGGTTTTTAGCATCTTGTTTAGCTAGACTAAGAATTAGCATGTTATTTTGTTGCTTCCTAGTTTTGGAGCTGGTGACCACAGCAGCATGGCAGAGTAGTCAGATACCTGTGCATGATCAGGGAGAACAACTATTTCCAGTATATTTTTGTTACTTGGTTTGGTGCAAATGATTTTTTGGATTTGGATTTTAGATATATACCTTTCTCATTTCCTAATTTTTTTGAGATGCATTTTTTAGAAGAAAATTGGAAAAAATATTGTTCTTTACATAGGTTTATGTTGATATAAAAGTTACGTCCTGGGACTAGGAAGATATCTCTTAGCTATGCAAACATGAGGACTTGAGTTCAGATCCCAGCAGGCACACAAAAGCTAGGTATGATGGGACATGCCTGCATTCCCATTGCTGGGTAGGAGAAAAGTGGCGTTTACTGGCTAGCTAGTCTACCCACATCAGTGAGCTCAAGGTTCAGTGACTGACCCTGCCTCAAAATAAAGTGTGTGGGGCTGAACTATGGGAAAGAACTGGGAATATTTCTTAAGAAACTTACAAATAGCTTTTGAGAAATTACTACTATGAGATGCTAAATTCCTTACTTGTAACTTGCTCTAAAGTTAATCTTCCAGCTGTGTAATCCACCTGCTTAAAATAATATGGCTGGGTTTCATTTGTCTTGGTGTGTCTTGGCCTGAAAAGCACAGATGACCAATATTGACAAGAAAAGCTTAGAAATGCTGACTGATCTTAAGATATGTTCCGTGCTCCGTTCCTTGGAGGCCTGGTTGGACTTTCGACTCAGAGCAAACACACATGCATAAGAAGTAGTGAAAACAGCATTGAAGAAAATGAGCTCAGTAACTATGGGCTCTAAGATCTGTTGAAGGCAGCAGGTGGCATTAATGTGATCAAGAAAGACACACAATATCAATTTCTGCACATGGAAAGGTGTGTGTACACACCCCCCACACACACACACACATGCGCCCACACACATATGAACATGCAGGGGCACACACACGTATGCACATTTTATATATATATATATATATATATATATATATATATATATATTAGGCTATACAGTATTGTGTTTTGTTGGGCCCCAGCCTGACTGAGCAACCTTAAGCTAAGTTTTAGAATACGCTTTGTTCCTGTTTGCTGAGTTCCCTGTAGCTGGTAAACTTTGTTCTTGCTTGTTAGGTTTCACTTTACTGGTGATGTAACCAACTACCCTGCTGATTGGCTGTAAAACAATGCACCCTAGGGAGGTGTACTTTGCTCTGCTGTACGTTGCTGATTGGCTCCCGCCAAAAAGTTTGAATCCTAATGTTTAAGAGGAGTAGGCAGGACAAGGCAGCCTTGGCATATAAAAGGGCTTTGGGTGCTCAA